>CABHPR010155142.1:1134-16612 GCA_902168415.1 Peromyscus melanophrys
CACACACACGCGCGCGCGCGCGCGCGCGCGCGCACACACACACGCACGTTTTCCAAAGGAATCTAGATTTATTCTATTTTAAAACTAAAAGCGCTCGCCCTTCAAGGATTTGGGGTGGGGTCAAAGAGGTGGCACCATTCGGAGAGTCTAGTCATGGCCTGGCTCCTGCCTCAGTTTGATAGGTCCACTCAGCCGGGCAGGGGATTCAGAGCAGGTCCCTGCAGAACGCTGCAGACTGCTTAGCAGGTGCCCTGTGCTGAAGTTGCTCAAAGGGCCCAACGGCCATCAGCTGTCCTTACTCTCTTCCAGTGACGATGATGAGGAATCAGATTCTGTGCCCTCCTCTCTCCGGCAGAGCATACACCGCTTGGCTAATATAGAAGACTCATTTTCAAAGGTGGAGAAAAACTTGTCACAGCTTTTGCACTGCCATGGGGTATTTTCCAAAAACAGAAACGATGTGCAGGTCAGAGGAGATGAAGCTGTGGGTGTGGAATCCCACCTCCCACCACCCAGCTGGCCTGGACTGAGCCAAGGCAAGGCCTCCCCTCTCCCGAGTCTCCCACTCCACAAACTGCCCCGGGCAGGCTGGGAGCACAAGACCAGACACAGTTTTCTGCCCAGCCTTTCCCTCCAACGCTAGGAGGGTAGAGAGGGCTGGCCCTCACACAGCCACGTGCTTGGGAGGAAGGAGACAGGGTTGTGTCCAGCCCTTGTCCAGTATTCCCTGGGCAGAGTGGTCCCGAGTGGACTTGTGGGCCCCGAGAAGTGGCCTGGGTCCTGATATGTTAAGGATGCCTGACTTGCAGGACAGAGTTAGAAAGAAGCAAGGTGAGCAAGTAAGGATGCTTTTGTTTGTTTTTCAGTCGGAGGAATTAAACCCAGGGCCTTGTACATGTTAGGCCACTGAGCTACATTCCCAGCCCCACCCCTGCCCTGGTGTGTTTTTGTTTGTTTGTTTGTTTTTGTTTTTTGTTTTGTTTTTTTTTGTGTGTGTGTGTGTGTGTGTGTGTGTGTGTGTTTAATTTTGAGTTAGGCTCTCAATATATATCTCAGGCCGACCGTAAGCATAAATCCTCCTGCCTCAGCCTTCTGAAAAGCTAGTGGTATAGGTGTATGCTACCTGGCTAGCATTCGAGATTTACGAACTAAACAGGGCTTTTATCTATTTCTCTGTTTGTTTGTTAAGGGCATCAGGTCCCCTGGAACTGGAGTTGGGAATGGTTATGAACCACTATGTGGGTGCTAGAATCGAATCCGGGTCCTCTGCAGGAGCAGAAAGTGCTCTCAGCCGCTAGACCATCTCTCTAGCCCCCATTTATTGGTTAGGTTTTTGGAGACAATGCCTCACTAAATCTCATAGGCTGACCTCCAACAACTAGTGATCGTCCTGCCTCAAGCTCCTAAATATTGGGCTTACAAGAGGGAGCCAACTTGCTCAGCTCCAGACAAGGATTTCAACCAGCTGATGTGGGATCTGAGCAGTCTCCTCCATGCTGGGTCTCTTTCTGGCCGAAACGCCATCCAGCAGATACAGCTGCTCACCTGTCTCGTTGCTCCCCACTAGTAAGTCAGTGATTCAGGCAGAGACTCTTAACCCACATCAAAGGCCGCTCAGGGGTCCCAACACTAGAACACTAATACCTCTTCTGGGGACACACGCACAAACCTGCAAGGTGTCATGTCCATATCCTGGCACTCCATGCTCCCATACTTTGCTCTCCTTAAGAACTTAAGGCACTTGGAAGCCCAGCAGATCCTGCCTGGGACAGACCTTCTGAGAAACCCAGCTGCTGGGGTTTCGCCTATCAATTTGGAACAAGTGGAACACAGTAGCTTCATCTCCGCTACAGCTCCTGTTAGACCCTTTAAAATTTGAACCTTTACCTACCTTCCCTCGCAGCCTATTTCCCATGGTTCAAACTCTGAATAAGAGGACTCATGGAGAAGGCAGCTCCGGGCCAGCCCGGATGTCAGGGAGAAGACTGATGGTCATTACTCTATAGCTTCCAGGGTCTATGAACTAACAAGGCCACAAGAACCATAGAAAACAGCTAGCCACAAAGACAAGGGTGTCCTGTTCCCTAACCTCAGTGCTGCCCCACACTGGCTATTTCAGGGAGCCGTGGTTTCTAGCCAGAACTTCTGAGAACTTGGAGGTAGAGTGGCCACATCTTTTGCCTCTGTGGCCATCCCTGGTGAAGCTAACAGTGTGCCATCCCTGCCACCCAGCTCTTGTACTGAACAATGATGGGTTCCTGAGCCTTCCACATGGGAAATGGGGAAGCAGGGGTCTGGCCAGGGTGTCTACAGATGGAGCACAGCACACTTGCAGAGGGCCCAGCCTGCTGTGGGATGGTCTGTATGTCAAACATGTTGCTTATTGGTCAATAAATAAAGCACTGATTGGCCAGTGGTCAGGCAGGAAGAAGTATAGGTGGGACAAGGAGGAGAGAATTCTGGGAAGTAGAAGGCTGAGGAGGCACTGCCAGCCACCACCATGACAAACAGCATGTGAAGATGCCGGTAAGCCACAAGCCATGTGGCAAGGTATAGATTTATAGAAATGGATTAATTTAAGATATAAGAACAGTTAGCAAGAAGCCTGCCACCGCCATACAGTTTGTAAGCAATATAAGTCTCTGTGTTTACTTGGTTGGGTCTGAGCGGTTGTGGGACTGGTGGGTGAGAGAGATTTGTCCTGACTGTGGGCCCGGCAGGAAAACTCTAGCTACACCAGCCACTCATCTACTAACTGCAGGGGGCTCCCTTGGGCCTTCGGCCTTCTGCAGACCTTCACTGCCCCAGCCCACTCCAGGGCAGACCAGACTTACTGATGCCTCTGGCCCTGCACTGGCTCTTCCTGCTGTTGGGATCTCCTTCCCTTAAATTGCTGAACCCCACTCCACAAACCCCTTACTGTCTTCAAGTCTACACACCTGTTGCCTTCTCAGTAAGACTGATCCTGACTACCCTGTACAATATCACAGAGCTGGAGAGATGGCTCAGTGGTTAGGAGCCCTTTCTGCTCCTTCAGAGGACCCAGGTCAGGTGTCTCACAACTGCCTATAACTCCAGCTCCAGGGGATCTAATGCCCTCTTCTGGACACACACACACACACACACACACACACACACACACACACCTCACACACAAAAAAGCCAGGGAGCACATCTTTAATGGTAGAGCTCAGGAGACCGAGGCAGGGGCATCTCTGTAAGTTCATGGTCAGCCTGGTGTACATTGCTAGTTGCAGGCCAGCCAGGGCTATGCAGTGAGATGCTATCTCAAAATAATAATAATAATAATAATAATAATAATAATAATAATAATAATAATTAATAATAATAGTAGTAGTAGTAGTAGTAGTAGTAGCTTAGAAGTTGGGAGTGCAGTTCAATGGGAGCATGCTTGCCTATGCCCATGCCATGAAAGGCCTTGGGCTCTAACCCTAGCACAATAAATAAACAAACAAATCATAAGCTGTGTGCACACTTATAACCCAGCACTTAGAAGAATAAGGGAAGAGAGTCAAGAGTTTCAGGCCAGCCTAGGCTATATCAAGAATGTGTCTCAGAAAACCAAGAGAATATCGATAATAAATACCCCAACACCACCCCTTCCCTCCATGTGACTTTTTCTAAAAGATGACCACTTACCATGTGAGCATGTGTTTCCTCGTGTCTGGACACTTGCCTCACCTTTGTCCCCAGGGTCCTGTAAATGTTTGCTCAGGGAATAAACTGAATTGGTGAAGGCTAAGGGACCTCTTCCCTGGGCGTACTTTTACCTGATACCAACCTGCTTGACCTTGCAGCCCATGGTCCTCTTGTTCTCAGTTACCAAAGGAATTTTCTCCAGATCTTCAATATTCCACAGTCTCAAGGTGTTGTCCTAGAACAAGTCAAATGGTAAGCCAGGGGTCACAAAACAAAAAACCACTATGAAGGCTGTGGGTGTAGCTCAGTCTCCAGCAGCCTGGCACATGCCTCGCCTGTAATCCCAGCACATGGGAAGGTGAGGCAGGAGGATCAGGAGTTCAGGGCCAGCCTGGGCTACATGAGGGCCTGTGGAACAGCCATGCAATGGGATAGCATTCTGTGTTCAGGATAAATGAGCTGTCAAGCTCCGCCCCCCCCCAAAGACAGAGAGGGAGAATGCAAAAACACATATTGTTGAGCAAAACAAGCCAGTCTGAAAAGGCTACAGGCTGTAAGTTTCATCTATCCAGCATTCTAGGAAAGCGAATATTATAGACTGAGCATGCACGCAAGTTCCTGGAAAACAAACAAACAAACACCACACCTTCCACTAAGCCTTCTGCAACGCTCACTAACTGATTAGAACTCAAATGACAGGGAGAGGTTGGAATGTTGCAAGTCCAAAGCCAGCTCGTCAGGAGCCGAGCCATCTCTAGCAGCTTTAACAGCCCTCTGTGACCCACCTCTGATGTCATCTAAGGCCGCTGTGACCTTGAAGTAAGTCCTTTGGAATGTGCAGACCGACCCCTCACTTCTACCAACCAAAAGACCTGGAGATGAGGCTTCCCCAGGTACCTGCGACCTTCCAACGTAGCTGGGGATGATTTTCTAGGTTCCATTATTATGGGAACTGCTGCCATGGGGGAGCACAGAATGTGGGGTGACCAGAATCTGTGCTCCTGTGTCACGGTCACTCATGCTTGATTCCAGAGTAAACTCTCTCATCACCTTTGAGGTGAGAGTTACATTTGTGTGTGTGTGTGTTGTGCATGTTGTGTGTAGTATGTGTAGTGTGTGTTCTGTGTGATATGTGTGCGTTGTGTGTGTGTGTGATGTGTGTGTATTGTGTGGCATGTGTTCTATGTGATGTGTGATATGTGTGCGTTGTGTGTGGCTTGTGTTCTATGTGTGTGTGTGTGTGTGTGTGATGTGTGTGTATTATAGGTGTGGCATGTGTTCTGTGTGTGTGATATGTGCGTGTTCTGTGTGTTGTGTGTGATGTGTGATGTGTGTGTTGTGTATAGTGTATGTGTGTGTTGTGTGTAGTATGTATAATATGTTCTGTGTGATGTGTGTTGATGTGTGATATATGTGTGTTATGTGTGTGGCATGAGTTCTGTGTGATATGTGTGTGTTGTGTGTGGTATGTAGGTTTGTTGTTTGTGTGTGTGTGTGTGATAAGAGACAGTTAAAAAGAAACAGTAGCTGGCATGGATTCTGGGGATGAAGAGGGGCTGAATAAGCAGAGTGTGAGGGATTTTTCAGGCAGTAAAATTATTCTATAGTTCCATAGGCTACTGCAATAATGGCATATATGTGGTTGATATATTGTGCACTCTAATAAACTTATCTGGGGTCAGAGAACAGAACAGCCACAATATTAAACATAGAGGTCAGACAGTGGTAGCACACACGCCTTTAATCCTAGCATTCCAGAGGCAGAGATCCACCTGGATCTCTGTGAATTCAAAGCCACATTGGAAACAGCCAGGCATGGTGACACACGCCTTTAATCCCAGGAAGTGATGGCAGGAAGCAGAAAGGTATATAAGGCGTGAGGACCAGGAACAAGGGCCTTGTTAAGCTTTTGGCTTTTAGCAGCAGTTCAGCTGAGATCCATTCGGACTAGGACTCAGAGGCTTCCAGTCTGAGGAGACAGAATCTCTTGAGAAGTTGGCGAGGTGAGGTTAGCTGTGTGTGTTCTGTCTCTCTGATCTTTCAGCATTCACCCCAATACTTGGTTCCGGGTTTGTTTTTATTAATAAGACCTATTAAGATTCATGCTACACATGTATTTGACTAAACTCATAGAATGTACAAAACAAAAAACAAACAACAAAAACCCCAAGGTGGTGCACACTAATCCCAGCATCAGGAGGCTGAGACAGGGGACTGACAAGGTTAAGGTCAACCTGGCTGAGTATAAGCAAGCCTGAGGCGGGCAGCAGAGAACACGACATTGTGAGCTCTGGACTTTTTTTACTAACAAAAGTAATTCCAGGGCTGGAGAGGTAGTTCAGTGGTTAAGAACACATGCTGTTATTGCAAAGAACCTGAGTTCAGTTCCCAGCATACACAAAAGGCAGCTCACAACTGCCTGTAACTCCAGCTCCACGTGATTTGATACTCCTCTGACTGCGCCCCCCATAAATAATAAATAAAAAAAAAATTTTAAATTCCAGAAAGAAATGCAGATTTTTTTTTTTTATTTTTCCCTAGTGAGATTCACTTTCTTGGACTGCCACCCTATGGAATTATAAGGTACTGAGTCCATATTGTTTATTGTGTTCATTTATTAAAGCAGCAATAAAAATCTTATTGGCTGTGTTGTGTTGCATTTCCTAATAAGCAGTTGAAACTAAATGTCTTATAGAAAGACCAAAGCTGAACTTTGGAGAACAGTTATATTGGCCCCTACCCAGGAGAAGTGGCGGGTTTATCTACAGTCAGTTTCTACAGTGTATCAAGAAGTGTGTCAAATCCTGGCAACATGGCCAGTCTAGGCTACAGGACCCCACAATGAGACCTCTCAGAAAACCAAAAACAAGCAAACAAAAGACTGTCAGGGCTGGAGAGATGGCTCAGCCGGTAAGAGCACTTATTATTCTTGCAAAGGACTGGAGTTTGCTTTCCAGCACCCACATGGAGCAGCTCACAACCACCCATAACTCTCCTTTCTGGCGTCTGAGGCCACTGCACGGATGTGGTGCACACATGAAAATTACATGCGTGTGTGTGTGTGTGTGTGTGTGTGTGTGTGTGTGTGTGTTTGAGTCACCCCACAGCCCTTCAGCTGAATGATGGCATTTCAAATCCTTTCCTGGCTTCCTGTGAAGATTTTAATAAAAGCACAGACAACATAAGGCAGAAACTGGCTGGGAACTACCTAAATTCGACCCAGATTTTCTTTTTGTTGTCCTGGGTTTTTGTTTGCTGTTTGGTTTTTCAAGACAGGGTTTCTGTGTGTGTAGCCCTAGCTATCCTAGAACTCACTCTGTAGACCAGGCTGGCCTCGAACTCAGAGATCCACCTGCCCCTACCAGCACTTCCAACTTCAAATCAGCCTTTTCTAACCCATCTGCACATTCAACACACAGTGAAAATGTAAATTTTGGCAAATTCCACTCATTCTGTAAACATTTTACCAAAGCAAATGGAAAGTTGAATAGGGGCGGCCTGCCTCTCTCCCCTCTGAGTGGGGTAACAAACATGGCACCTTGCTTTTATGTGGGTTCTGGGATCCGAACCTGGGCCTTCATGCTTGTGCAGCAAAGGCTTTATTGACTGAGCCATATCTCCAGTTCCTTGATGAATTTTTACTCTAGAAATGAGTAAATGTGAGCCCATGTCTACAATCTGGCCATCATCATTTCTGACCTTTGAAATGATGTTAAAATGTTAGTTTGTTAGACATTTATATTTTTAAGGTATGGGACAAGAACATCCCTGACTTTAAATTGTATTGAGGATGAGGCTAGAAAGAGGGGTAATAAAGCTGAGTGTGGTGGCACACGCCTGTAATCCCCGCACTGGGGAGGCAGAGGTTGGAGGATCAGCTCTAGGTTATCCTGGGCTACATAATAAGTCTGAGACCAAAGTGGGATATGTGAGATTCTATCGTTAAAAAGCAAAGCAAACAAAATGAACAATAGCACAAATTTATATACTCTTTACCCCCAAACTATTTGGTATCATTTTGTTTGTTGAAACAAGGTCTCCCTGTGCAGCCCAAGCTGGTCTGGACCTCTCCATTTTGCCTGGGCCTCCCAGGTTCTGGGATTGCAGGTGTGTCCCACTGGGCCCCACTGGGCCTAACCTTTTGACACACACACACAAAAAGATACTAATTTTGATGAAATCCAATTTTTCTATTTTTAATTGTTTCGTTGCTTTAATTATTCTTAGTTATTCCTATGTAAATGTGTGTTCATTTATATGCATCATATGCATGCAGGAGTCTCTGGAGGGTGTCAGATCCCCTGGAACTGGAGTTACAGATGGTTGTGAGCTTCTGTGTTAGTGCTGGGAATTGAACTCAGGTTCTCTGGAAGTGCAGCCAGTGTTCTTATCCACTGAGCCAGCTCTCCAGCTCCATGTTCTCCTGCGCTTCTGTTGCCATACTCCTGACCTCAGAGTCAAGTTTCTCCCCAAAGTTTCCTTCATAGTCTTAAACATTTAGCTCATAAGTTTAGGTCTTTGATGCATTTTGTTTTGCACAGTGGCCCCTCAGTGTCCGTGAGGAACTGTTCCCAGACCTCCCACAATGAAGGATACCAAAATTAGAAGATGCTCTAGTCCCCTACATAAAATGGTATATAATATATATATAATTTACATCCATACTCCTATATTCTTTAAATCATCACTAGATTGTATATAATGCCTGAGAGACTGCAAATGGACGTTAGACTCTTGTTTAGGAGATAATGACAAGGGAATTATGGTCTGTGTGTGTCCAGTATAGATACAGTTTTGTTTAGGATGTGGGGGGGGGGGGGGCAGGCAGTGGTGGTGCATGACTTTAATCCTAGCCCTTGGTATTTTTTTTTTTAAAGGCAGGGACTCTCTATGTAGGCCAGGCTGTTTTTGAACTCACAGAAATCAACCAGTCTCTGCCTCTTGAATGTAGGATTAAAGGTGTGTACCACTATGCCCACGAGATTTTTAATATTTTCAATCCAGGTTGGTTGAATCTGTGTGTTGAAACCCACAGATATGGAAGGACCATCTGTGGCATCAGACGAAAGGTCAGCTTCACTCATTTGCATGTAAATGTCCAGTTTTCCTAGCACCGTGTGTGAAGATTGTCCCTTCTCCATTGGGTGATTGTAGCACAAAATCATCAGATCAAGTAAGTCATGGCTTATTGATCAGTTCTCTGGTCTGTCCCACTGAACCATCTGTCTGTCCTGATGCCACTTAGCATTGTGTTAATTATTATGAGTTTAGTTGAGTTTGGAATTTGGGGAGTATGAGCCCATCAGTAACATTGCTGTGATTATTACTGTTCAAGACTGTTTTGGGTACTCAAAGACCCTATGGGTTCCTTACGCTTGAAGGCTGACTTTGCCATTTTTGGGGGCTGTGGGAGCTATTGGCATTTTGATAGGGATTATATCGATCCTGCACAACACTCTGGGAGCTGGGATTACAGATGTGAATCAACATAGGTGGCCACTTTTCAAGAAATGGAGTGTAAGTAACCTCTGTTTAGTCACCGTGTTTATGTTCTCTTCATAAAAATAATCTTATATCTCAGTATTGTAAATATATAACAATGGCTGGTTACAGTGGAGATATCTATAATCCAGCACTTGAGAGGCAGAGGGAGGAGGATCATGAGTTCGAGGCCAGCCTCGACTATAGGGTAAGAGCCTGTCTCAAACAATCAAGCAAGAATATATAATAATATATGTAAATGGAGTTTTATGTCAAGTCTGCCTGTTCTCAAATACCCAGCAGCCAGTTCCTAAATTACCACAGAGAGGCTTACATTAATTATAAAAGCTCAGCCAATAGCTCAAGCTTATTCCTAACTAGCTCTTCCATTTTAAATTAAACCATATTCCTTATTTAAGCTCTGCCATGTGGTGGCACCTTTATTAGCATGGCACGTTCATCTCCTGCTCCCTCTGCATCTGGCTGGTGACTCCTGGCTCTGCCTTTCCTCTTCCCAGCATTCTTTGTTTGGTCGCCACACCTATATTTCCTGCCTGGCTGCTGGCCAATCAGCATTTTATTAAACCAATTTGAGTGACAAATCTTTACAGTGTACAAGAGGATTATTCCACAGCATTTCTCCCTTTTTGTCTAATTAAAAAGGAAGGTTTTAACATTAACATAGTAAGATTATCAAGTAAGAATTACAGCTACAATATCCAGTCTATTTGTATTTGGCAAAATTAACACTTTGGACTCATCAAATAGGATAGATAATGGAGTATTTTCTCTGAATTTGTCAAATGCTAATGGACTAGACATTGCCAGTATATATTTGTATACAGTTATTGTACTAATTGCATATAGTTTTTCTGTTAGTTAAAACCTTCATGTTTTGTTTAGCCAAAAAGGGGGAAATGTGTAATATTTTGTTTGTGTTCTGACAAATAAAGCTTGCTTGGAGTCAGAGGGCAGAGCTAGCCATTAGTTAACCATAGAGGTCTGGAGGTCTGTACAGAGAGGAGACAGGAAATGATAAGGTGGGGCAGAGATAGAATCTCGGCCTTTTGGGATGGAGGAACAGAAAAGGAAGGAAGCGACTGTGGCTGCTCCTGCTTCTCTGATCATTCAGGTTTTACCCCAATGTCTAACTCCTGGTTTTTTATTGATAAGACTTATAACATTTATCGTTTATTTGCCAAAGCTTGCTTTACCTTTGAAGCAGAGATGATCCATTTCTTGTTGTTGCTAATAGCAACATCTGTCACCCAGTCCTCATGGCCCTGCACAAAAATAATTTAACAAGAGACCTAGGAGAAATGCTTTATAAAAACAACAGAAACAGGAAGTCAGGAAGCCATAGTGCATCCTTGGTTCCATCAACCGTGAAGACAGAACACAAGCCATGAAGATGGGTGCTTTGTGTCTGCATCAGCTTGCTGTATATGTTTTTTAAAATCACGCCACGGTGCTCAGCAGAGGAAGGAGATAAAAGACTATATTCCTATCTGGACCCAGGTCTTCCCTAGCCCATGTTGCTCAAGAAAGTGCCTCTCAGAGACTCTGTCAGGGAGAGGCATTGGGCTTCAAGGGACTCCAGAGTCATCCACAGTAGTGTAAGCAAATGAAGGGCTGTTTTCCTCAGGTCAAAACAAACCGGAGTGGTGGTGGTGGCAGCAGTGCACACCTTTAATCCCAGCACTTGGCAGGCAGATCTCTGTGAGTTCAAGGCCAGCCTGGTTTACAGAGTGAGTTTCAGGACAGCCAGGGCAACACAGAAAAACCGTCTTGAAAAAACAAAATAATAAATAAATAAATAAATAAATAAATAAATAAATAAATAAATAAATAAAACCAGAGGAGACGGGTGTGTGCACTGCCCTATGATGGCTCTGCCTCGGCATCTTTGCCATCTCCGGCATTTGACTGGTGGAAAGTGTGGTAACAGTACGGTGAGAAGAAAAGGAGCAGGAGAGGTTGGGTGGCAGGGCTCAGCAAAAGGCGAGGGAGGTGACTTTGTGGGTAAAGGACTCCCACACAAGCCTGGAGATCCAAGTTCGATCCCTGGAACTTACGTAAAAGTAGGAGGAGAGAACTCACCCCACAAAGCTCTCCCGGGACCTCCACGTGCGCACTGTGCTACAAGTACGCTGTCTCCACACACAGAGGACGCACACGTGATAAACTTGAGAATGAAAAGGTCTTTTCATTCTCTGTAAAGGGGTGGGAAAGTAGAAAGCAGAGAAGAGAGAGTCTAGAGCAATCCGAGAGGGGACAGAGGGATTTTAAGCACAGCGGGGCTGGCATTCAGTGTGGAGCCGTTTGCTAACATGGAAACTCCCTCTGTCTTGGCATTCTCTAGAACTGAGCTTAGACGGAGTAGCCTCGGGTGTGTGGGACAGGGGTGGGATGGACATGTGCTACTCAACGTACAGACACAGGGTCCCTGAGAACTCGGAGGCTAAAAGTCAGAGGTGACAGAGACACGGCACCAAGGGAACAGAGCTCCAGCCCTAAATTCTTGCCATGGTGGATAATACTTTGCTAACATTGAAGACCACTGGATGCGGGCCTCCTCTGCCGGTGGCAGAAGCCCTGAAGCTGTAGCAGGTCCTCATGGTGACCTCTGAGTTTCCGAATGGGATCTTGGGTTCTTCCCTACCTACCAAGTGCCTTTGTGCGAGGTCTCTCTACTGCCATCCAGATCTGAAATCATGTGCCTCCTCTTCGCAGCCCACCGCCTACGCGCTGAGGGCTAGCCCCTAAGCCCCTCTCTGTCACCTCACTCTATTATTTTCTGTCCCCTCATCAGTGTTGGTGGTTAACTTGCTGATGTCATTTTCCTTTCCCACAAAGGTGTCAGGACATTTAGGGGGCGTCTAGGTCTGTCTCGTTGCCTTAGCCTCAGAATCAGACGGCACGCCACCATACCCGTAATCCCAGCCCTAGTGAGGCTGAAACAGAAAGATCGTATGTTTGAGGTTAACCTGGGCTACATAGCAAGATCCTCCTCCCCCCTCCCCCCCAAAAAAAAACAAAGTTAGAGTCATTATGTTGTGCAGGCACTTGTACCTTCAATGACAGCTTCCGGTAACCATCTCCTACATCCCAAATCGTCACCGTCTTGTCAAAGCCCCCAGAAATGAGGATAGAGCCTGCAACACAAAAGTGGGGGATGGGTACAGCGGCGCCTTCCTCTGTCCAGTGCCCCCTCTGCACTCCAGGAAGGCCGAAGCAGGCTGCAGTGGCATCCGTGAGTACTGCCATGGCTTATCCTGAAAACATCGGGGCCCTTCCTGGTGCGGCTTGATGGCGTCCAGTCAGCTGTAGCCCTTCCTTTCTTACACAGGGTAGCCGTGTCCCTTATAGTTATAGACACCAACAAATCAGTTGATCACTGAACCACACTGCTCCTGCCGGTGTGCGCACCTTAGACATGGTGGTGAATGTTATGAGTCCAGTACTTGGAGTTGGGGGGCATGACACAACAGAATTTTAAGTCTGAGGCCAACCTGGGCTACAGAGCTGGCCTTGTTTTGTTAATCATTACGTGTGTGTGTGTGTGTGTGTGTACGTGTGTGCACAGTACCAAAAGACATTTTTTTTGTTTTTGTTTTTGTTTTGGTTTTTCGAGACAAGGTTTCTCTGTGTAGCTTTGTACCTTTCCTGGAACTCACTCTGTAGCCCAGGCTGGCCTCAAACTCACAGAGATCTGCCTGGCTCTGCCTCCCCAGTGCTGGGATTAAAGGCGTGCGCCACCAACGCCCGGCAAAAGACAATTTTTGAGACTCCTTCTCGTTCTCTTTTTCACCATATGAGTCCCAGGGATTGAACTCGGGTCACCAGACTTGGCAATAAGTAACTTTACCCTGAACAGCCACTTCTCCCAAAGGGCCCTAGCTGCACCTTCATTGCTGAAGAAGACTTCCTGTCACTGGTCCCCTGAACCTCCAGTCACTTCACCTGGTGGCAGCACCCCACCTTCCTTAAGGAAAGACTCCCCTCTCGTTCTCAGTCCCTCTGGTTTAGAGGATACTAAGCCCCACCTCTAACTCCAGAGGCAGAAAAGTTTCCCGATTCTGGCCAATCAGAGCCTTTCATCCGCTGCTGTGTGATTGGCTCAGAGACGGGTGTGTGTCCCAGGCTGAGCCAATGGGAGCCTTCCTTGGGACTTGGTGCTGACACCAATGAGGCAGAAATCCACTTTTCCTTGAGGAGTGCCAATGACCAGAACCAGACTAGCTTGGAAATACACGATGCCATCCTTACCTCCTGGAGGGGAAGGTTGTACAAAGGAGAAACAGAAAGGCGGAAGGGAAACAGAGGTATGCAAGACCGTAGCAGGAAGCGTCCTTTCCATAGAGCGGATTCGGGATGAAAATTTACAGGACTGCAGACTTTGACAAGTGTTTCCTTCAAGGCACGGTTTCTTATCATTTATGTGCATGGGGGCGGGAGGGTGGGGTGGCGCGGGGGTGGGGACTGGGGCTTATTAAAATGCAGAATCCTGCAGCCCTTCTCCAACGACTGGAATTCTGTTGGTCTTGTGTGAGCGTATTTCAACAAGCAAATTATTATTATTTTTTTAAAAGATTTATTTATTATGTGTACAGTGTTCTGTCTGCATGTATCCCTACACGCCAGAAGAGGGCACCAGATCTCATTACAGATGATTATGAGCCACCATGTGGTTGCTGGGAGTTGAACTCAGGACCTCTGGAAGAGCAGTCAGTGCTCTTAACCACTGAGCCATCTCTCCAACCCCAACGAGCAAATTATTTAAAGACCAACCACACTTTGAGAAATACCATTTTAAGGCAATCTGAACAATATTTTATACATACCCCCCCCCCCAAAAAAAATTAAAAGTTTCTTTTGTGGTTTAAGCCACACTGATCTGGTGTTCCTGCCACTGGAAAGCGTGTGTCCACAAATTCCTCTCCTGGCTTGGGGCTCAGTGAGGGGAGCACCACCCTTCCTGCTAGAATCATGGGGAGTCACCGCTCTTCTGCACCCAGGAAAGTCCACACAAATGGACCAGGAAGGAGCCAGCTGGGTTCTCTTCCAATGTACGGGTGGTAAGTGAGGGTGAATCTGGCTTCACTGTGGCACATATTTTCCATTCCAACTCTCAGGATGCAACCCACAAGGAAGTGGGGAGGGGAAATTAGGGAAGGGAAAGGGGAGAGAGGGGACAGGAGGGAGAGAGGTCACTCACTGTCTCTGGCAATGCAGCAGGAACTCACGCAGCCCTGGTGGCCCCTCATCAGAGTCACACAGGCTCCGCGTTTTCGAAACTCCCCCGTGTGGATATTCCATATTTTTAAGTTTTTATCCCAGGAGCTGGTACACAGGAAGTGGCCACTGACGGTGAAGCAGCAGTCTGAGATGGTATTGCCGTGTGCACTGAAACAAAGGTGGGGCACATGCTCACACACCATGCCAGGAGACCCAAGAGCAGTCCTGATGGGGCCCTGCCTGGAGGGAGAGGGGACGTCACCTCCCAAAGAAAATCTCCTGAAGGCAGCAAGAGATACCTGAAATCTAGGCTGTAGTGGAAGACCACTTGCAACGACCAGTTTCTCACCAAAACCCTGGGGGTGGGGCTGGAAAGGTGGCTCGGTGGTTAAGAGTACTGGCTGCACTTCCAAAAGATGTGGGTTCAATTCCCAGCACCCTCACGGTAGCACAAAACTCCATTTCCAGAGAACCTGACACCTTTTCCTGTCCCCTACAGGCACCAAGCACACAGTGCACACATAAAATAAAATAATTTAAAAAATATATTTAAGAAAAAGAAATCCTGGAGCCAGAAGGAAGGGACCCAACTGTTTGCAGTGCACCCTCAGCACAGTGTGATGCCGCACACCTGCAGTACCGGTATCCAAGAGGCAGAGGCCGCCTCACTGCAACTTTGAAACCAGACTGATCTATGAGTTCGAGGCCAACCTGGGACAACACAGTGAGAACAGTCTCTTAACCGCTGAGCCATCTCTCCAGCCCCTAGATGGAAATTCTTAAGAATTTTATTGTTCTCAAAAGAGTGGTGGCCGGGAGGTGGTGGTGCATGCTTTTAATCCCAGCACTCAGGAGGCAGAGCCAGGCGGATCTCTGTGAGTTCGAGGCCAGCCTGGTCTACAGAGCAAGTTCCAGGACAGGCACCAAAACAACACACAACAAACCCTTTCCCGGAAAGTTTGGTTCCCAGGACTCACGAGGAGGGAGGAGAGAACCAACTTCTGCAGCAAGTTGTCCTCACAGGGGCATACATGTGCCACAGGAATACAAAATTGTGTGTGTGTGTGTGTGTGTGTGTGTGTGTGTGTGTGTGTGTGTG
>CABHPR010155142.1:29181-44357 GCA_902168415.1 Peromyscus melanophrys
GCCTATGAAGTGAGATGTTTTGAAGAGCAAATATTGATCAGGTTCTCGTTAATTTTCTTTTAAAACTCACTCTGTAGCCCAGGCTGGCCTCGAACTCCGCCTGCCTCTGCCTCCTGAGTGCTGGGATTAAAGGCGTGCGCCACCACCGCCTGGCTGGGTTCTAGTTAATTTTCTAGGAAGTTTTTAATCTTGCTTTCTCTTCGTGTTGGGGATAGAACCCAGTAGGGCCTTGTGCATGTTAGACCTGAGCTATAGCCCCAACGGCACTAGCCAGATTTTGAATGAGGGAGGGAAGAAAGGCATTAATTAACTGTCAGGAAAAATCGAGAGGGTGTGACAAGTGGGTGGAGCGGAAATTTATTACAGTTACATCGTCAGTATTTCTGGGCGGTCTCAAATCTTTAAATGTACAGTACACATATGTGCATGTGAGGAAAACCAAAAGCAAGACCCAAGCAGATATGCACTGATGGAGACAAGACCTTTTCAGCCACGAGCCCTGTCGTCGGGACAACAGCTGGAGAAACAGGAAAAACTTGAAAACTGCACAGCAAAATGCACACAGTGACAGTCACTTGTCCCTTGCCTTGGGAACCCCTGGTGACTACTGAGGGCTAGAAAAGGCTTTAAGGAACCCTGAGAAAGCTGCAGTTTTCCCAACGGTAAGAGCCTGGGCTCTGAGGACAAAGATGTCCACAGGGCAGCAGTGGGGGGGGAGGGGCTGTGGGGTTGGAGGTAGTCGAAGCAAGCTCTGACACAGCCTGGGCACACAGCTGGTCCTCTGAGCCTGGAGCAGTTCAGAAGATCTCAGGAGGTTGTATAAGCCACCCGGGGTCCCCAGTGCAGAGTCTGAGCTAAACTGGCTGACCCTGACCTGGAGACCCTGACCTGATTGGCTTGGGCTTGGCACCCACAAATGACAAGATATTCCTCTGAGGTCATTTGTAGGACCAGTGGTCAGTTACTCAAACCAGAACCTGAGCCAACCTTGACAGTCTTCCACCCTGCCCTCTTCTCGACTCAAACCAGAAGTCAACAGACCATTTATTACAGACTAACTGTAATAAATTTCTGCTCGACCCACTTGTCACACCCCCTCGATGTGAAAGACCATTCTCCCGTGTGGCCCCAGCCCCACAGTCACCTTGAGCCAAGCCCTTGATGGCCGATGCTACCCTCCATCCCTGCTCCCTCTTCTCCAGCAGCACTGCCATACAGACCTGTCGGAGCCTGCTGGACACAAGCATGAAGTCCTAGAAGCAGTCTAGAGGTTGCCCCTCTGCAGCCTTGCCTGAGCATCACCCTTATCCCTTTGCCTGCAGATGCACAGTCAGGCCCTCAGCTACCTCACACCTGCCTTTCTCATCCATCCCTCTTGGGCAGGTCCCAGGCCTGAACCCCCATCTGTCCTCTGTGAGCACCCAAGGTCTGGATATCACAGAAGTGAAAGGGATCCACAATGTGTTAAGCCCAATAGAAATTTTATGCGAGACCTAAAAAACCAGGGCACTGAAGAGATTGCTCCGTGGTTAAGAGCACTTTCTGTTGTTCAGAGGACCTGAGGTCAATTCCCAACACCCACACTGGGCAGACCACAACACCTCTAACTCCAATTCCAGAAGGCCAGTGCCTTCTCTGGCCTCCGAGAGCACCTGCATGCACCTGGCACACACTCATACAGACACAACACATACATGCAAACAAAAATAAAATGAAACCAGAAGAGATAAAAACAGTTTAGCGCAACCGTAGGATACAAGATCCGTATACAGAAATTGAGCTTTCCAGATGCAAGGGAGACTCAGAGAAGTAACAGTTCACCCAAAGGTGGGATGCCACAGGTCTATAATTTCTGCATGTGGGAGGCAGGAGGACTATGAGTTCAAAGCCAATCTGAGTTACATTAGCAAAACCCTGCCTCAAAAAACAAAAAACAAAACCTCAACTCGGGACTGGAGAGATGGCTCAGGAGTTAAGAGCACTGGCTGCTCTTCCAGAGGACCAGCACCCACAGAGAGTCTCACAACTCCAGTTCCAGGAGAAAAATCTGATGCCCCCTTCTGGCCTGCGTAGGTACTGCACACAGTGATAGGCAGGCAAAATACTCATATACATACAATAAATATATCTAAAAGAAAATTTTAACTAAAGAAAAAAATATAGGTTAGTGAATCCCAAGTAGATCCCAGGAACCACCAGGACCCCCTCCCCAAAGCTGGGGGCTGTCAGTCTTATAGTCTTCACCCCCAGCCCCCACTGGTCCAGAGCCACGGGCTGGCTGTCCCTGCACTAGGCTCTTTCTAAGGACTCAACACTGGAATGGGCTCCTCTATCTTGCACTTGCTCAGAAGCCTTGATAAACCTGGGAGCCTTTGTCAGGGGACTCAGTGCCGGAGGATTCTCTAGAGAGGCGCCTCAGTGTATGAGATGTCTTAGCTGTCGGGGAGCCTATCACCCGGCCACCTACCCACAGCTTCACCGAGCAGTCATAGGAGCCACTGAGGATCCTGGTGTCATTCACACAGAAGTGGCAGGAGCTCACGATGTTGTCGTGCCCGATCAGAACTTTATACGGGATCTAAACAAAAGGATGGATACAACCAGTTCAACAGTGCATGGGGACACAGGACAATACGCAGAACCAAGAGCGCTTCTAAATATGTGGCCTGAAAAAAAAATGTAAGGGGCCATCCCACTACAAAAATGTCAGGCAGATCTTACAAGGACACCAACGCACAGTGTGGCTCGTTAAGGAAAGGAATGGCTCAGTTGCCTTTAGCCTACTGGCTAAGGGTGAGATAGGACCTCTGTTGGTCTTTTCTGTATCGAACACACAGATTGCAAGCCCAGTGCCACTTTGAGATCTTTGGCAGCAGTTAACTCTGCAGCTCACACACGATTGAGCCTGTATGAAAATGAGTATTCAGAGACGGGTAACGCCTGGGGGGCACTCACCAACCTAAGACAGAGCACCTGTGTGGCCTGGGCAGGCGTCTTCATGACGGGTAAGGTGACCTGCTGACGTCCCACGCAACCCAAGTCAGAAGCTCATTTTTAATTAAAAGGGGGACCTGTAGGGCTCTGGCCCCCGTTTTGGGTAACTGCTGCCTTGCTTGCGCACCTTGACCTTGATATCCTCCCTATGCCAATTCCCTGCCAGGTTCCACCCTCCTGAATGCTTAAGGGAAGTTCCTTGTCTGTGTATCCTGAATAATGGGCATTAACAGATTAGAAGCAAGATTGTAAAACATCAGTAGCGAACTTCTGCCCTCCGGGGTCCTCCCATTGTGCTGTAAGCCTGTATTTATGACCTCCTCCCCCCTTCAATAAATGACATTTGGCATTTAAAATTTAAAAATATATATATATAATTGAATGAATACTGCGAATGTAATCTATGAATACCACAAATGTGATTAATATCATGAGTGTAATTAATGAATATCATGAGTGTAATTTAAAAAATAAAAAAAATGACAGGTAGAACGTAGTTGTATAAAATGAATACCTTGGAAATAAAGAAACATTATTGAAAGAAACTGAAGAAGACTTAAGTAAATAGGAAGGCATCCCATGATCATAGATGAGCAGGTGTGATAATGTTAAAATAGTAGAAGTCTTCAAAATGACCTACAAATCAACACCACCTTATCAGATCCCAAGATAATACAATGTATTTGTAGACAGTGACAAGGTGATCTTTTTATATGTGTTTTTATTTTCATTTTTTATTTTTTGGGACAGGTTCTCTATAAAGCCCTGGCTGGCCTGGATCACAGAGATCCGCCTGCCTCTGCCTCCCAAGTGCTGGGATTAAAGGTGTGCGCCACCATGCCCAGCTTGCTTGCTTGCTTGCAGGCATATGTGTATGTGTGAGCGTATACCATGGGTGTGCCATCGCACTGGGAGGCCAGAGAAAGCCTTGAATGCCCTGGATGTGGAGTCACAGGTGGTTGTGAGCCACCCAACATGGGTGCTGGGAATTGAACCTGGGTCCTCTGGAAGAGAAGTATGTGCTCTTAACCACTGAACCATCTCACCAGAAAAGCTGGCAAGCTGGTCCTAAAGTTTTTGTGGGAATTCAAGAAGACCCCAAACTGTGGGTGGGTGAGATGGCTCAGAAGGTAAAGGCACTTGCCACCATGGCTGGTGACCTGAGTTTGATCCCTAGGAGCCACATGGTAGAGGGAGGGCACCAACTCTAACAAACTGTTCTCTAAACTCCAGACACATGCCATGGTGTGTGCACCTGCACACACGTGCACACACACACGCACACGCACACGCATGCACACACAAATGAAATAGAGGGGAAGATCCCGACTGCCAAAACAGTCTTTAGAAGGGACAAAGATGGAGGGCTAACATTTTGTGGTGTAAAGACGGCATAAAGATAAAATTATTCATATAACTCAGTGAAACATCACTGAGACTCAGAGAGCTGACTAATTTTTATGTGAAAGCCAAAACAAAGGGGGAAACAGGCTGGCTCAGCCAGGAAAGCCCATGCTGCACAAACATGAAGATCCATGTTCCATCCCCAGAACACACAGAAAAAGCCGGTGCTGTCAGCCCACAATCAACTCCAGCACTGAGGGGCAGACAGGGAACCCCTGGCACTCGCTGACCACCCAGCCTTGCCTAACTGGTGAGCTGGTGAGCCCCCAGGTCCAGCAAGAGAGCATGTCTCAAAAAACAAACAAAAACGCCCAGGTAGAGGCTGATGAGAAGCTCGGTGGGTGGAATTGATCCTGCCCTGAGCCCAATCACCAGGACCCACACAGTGGAAAGAGGGAACCTGCTCCCCCAAAGTTGTCCTCTTTTGTCTTCATATGTGCGGACCCCTTCTCCACACAATAATAATAAATAAACAACAACAAAAAAATCCAAGGTGATGAGGTGTGAGGAATGACACAAGGTTGATCTCTGGCCTACACTCACACGCACGCACGCACCCACACGCACACCTGAACACATATATGCTAGTATACATCACATACACACACAAAAAGGAGAGAATAAGCCTTTTAAGCACATTCTCTGGGAAAACAGGTTACTTACACACAAGCAGACAAAGCCGGATGCATACCTCACACCCCATACAGAAATGAGATCAAAATGGATCAAAGGCTTAAACGTTATAGACTGAAACTCTACGGCTCTTGGAAGCGAGCCAAGGTGTAAATATTCACACTCTTGCCTTAGGGATGGCTTCTTAGATCTGACACCAGAAGTGCAAATGAAAACAACGGAAATAGATGAGCTGACATCATCACAATTAAAAACATTTACGCCTGTGTTCTCGGCCCAGGGAACGACAGCAAATCACAAGTCTTAAAACCCTCCATCACACATACAGCCCGCCAGGCATGTAGCAGCCACCTTTAAAGATTTATTTGTTATTATATTTTCGTGTGAGGGGGTGAGCACATGTGAGCGCAGCTGTCTGTGCAGGCCAGAGGCACTCTGGAGCTGGGTTCACAGGCTGTGGGAGCCACCTCGCGTGGGTGCTAGGATTTGAACTTTGGATCTAGGAGAACAGCATAAGCTCTTAAATGTTAAGCCAACTCTCCAGACCCAAGGAGCACGCCTTTAATACAAGCACTCAGGAGGACGAAGCAAGTAGATCTCTCTGAGTTCAAGACCAGCCTGGTCTGCACAGAGAATTCCAGGAAATTCAAGGATACATGAGACCCTATCTCAAAAAACAAATGAATTCAATTCAGTTAAAAACATTTGTGCTACTCCTAAGTGGATACTAGATATAAAGCAAAGAACAATCAGACTGCAACCCACAGAACCAGGGAGGCTACATAGCAGGGGGGCCCTAGGATGACTGTGGCTTATAGTAAGTTTTGGTTTTACTCAATCACTGGGCAAGCCTCAGTGAAACATTTCACTATTAGGACAAGAATTTGTACTGTATCAAGCTGATAATAGAATAAATAAATAAATAAATAAATAAATAAATAAATAAATAAATAAATAAAAATGAAAAAAAAAACCATTTGTGCTACAGAGGATCCCATCAAGAAGTTACATATCTAATATGGGACATGTATTTAGAATGCTAAAGAACTCAGAACTCAATGATTAAAAACAAACAAATTTTATTTAATTGTATTGTTTTTCTGTGTGTGTGTGTATGTGTGGTGCACTAGCGTATGTGCATCTTCACACTTGTGGGAGGTGCACCACATGTGTGCATGTGGAGACCTGAGCTGATATCAGGAATCTCCACGCTCTACCTTATTTTTTGAGGCAAGGTCTCTTAATCGAAGATCCGCCACCAAACATGGAGCTTACAGGTAGAGCTAGTGTGGCTAGCCAGCTTGATCCTTGTAGCCCACGTACTCCTTAGGATCACAGACAGGCTACCACGCCCTCTCAACGTTCACGAGTTCTGGGGTTCCAGACTCCAGTTCTCTGGTTTGCACTCCAAGCACTTTTAACTACCGAGTCATCCACACACACCCCCATTTCATTTCTCTCTCTCTCTTTTTTTTTTTTAATTGAGATGTCTCATGTAGCCCAGGCTGGCCTCAAGCTTGCTGTATAGTCAAGAATAACCTGGAATTCCCTTCTTTTATTTATTACATTTACTTAGCATGTATTTATTTAGTAGTGTTTGCACTACACAATGGTACGCATGCAGCAGTCAGAGCACAAGTAAGGCACCTGCTTCTCTCCTTCGATCACGTGGGGCTGGGGATTGAACTCAGGCCAACAGGCTTAGTAGCCTTTTCCTGCTACACCATCTTGCATACCCAACCTTCAATTCCTGATCTTCCTGCCTGGACCTCCAGAGGGCTGAGATCGCTGGCATGTACCACTGTGCCTGCCTTATGCCGTGCTAAGGACTGAACATGGGGTCTTGTGCATGGTAGGCAGGCACTCTACGGACAAGTGAGCCAGAGCCTGAACGGATGGATGTTTCTCCAAAGACTTCCCAGCGGTTGGTCGAGAGCTAAGAGAGGACTATCAGCATCCTTAGTCACCAGGGAAATGCCAACAAAAACTGTAGAGCCATGTCATGTCACCTGCATTATGATTGCTTAGGAAGTGTGGGCAAGGCTGTGGACAATCAGAGCCGCACACTGCTGGTGGAGTGTAAAAATGGAGAGCCACTTCAGAAAACAGTTTGGCAGTTCTTTAAAAAGTTAAACTTGGGGACCAGAGAGACATCTCAACAGTTAAGAGGGATTCTTGTGCCAGGTGTGGTGGGGCACGCCTTTAATCCCAGCACTCGGGAGACAGAGGCAGATGGATCTCTGTGAGTTCAAGGCCAGCTTGGGCTACAGAGTGAGTTCCAGGAAAGGCGCAAAGCTACACACAGAAACCCTGTCTTGAAAAACCAAAAAAAAGAAAAAAGAAAAAAGAAAAAAAGAAAAGGAAAGAAAAAGAAAAAGAAAAAACAAAACAAAACAAAAAAACAAAACTGAGTGCTTCTTGCTCTTGCAGAGGACCCAAGTTCAGCTCCCAGCACCCACATCAGGTGGCTCACAGCTACCTGTAAAGGGGTCTGATGCCCTCTTCAGGTCTTGTCAGGTATCTGTAGTCACATGGCATAGGTTCACACAGACACACATGTAGACAGAAATAAAGATAAACCTTTTTTAAATATGTGGGGCTGGAGAAATGGCTCAGTGTTAACAGCATTGGCTGCTCTTGCAGAGGACCCAGGTTCCATTCCTAGTGCCCACACGGTGGCTCACAACCCTCTATCACTCCCATTCCAGGGTTCAGACGCTCTCTTCTGGCTTCTGCAGGCACTACCACACATGGTGCATGTGCACACAAGCGGGCAAACACTCATACATAAAACAAAATGTTTTATAATAAATGTGTGACAGCTACACAATGTGAAAATGCTTTAAAAAAAGACATTTTTCAGTTTGTGCCTTGCTCAGTTGGATCGTATGATGCAAGCATTATAACAGCAAAGCTGAGAAGCAAAGATCGGGGAGTAAGGTGGAGACAGTGCACCCCTTACCCTGTTCCTCCCACAGCTAAGAATCATGGGGTAGCCGTGTGCCGCACCCCTTACCCTGTTCCTCCCACAGCTAAGAATCATAGGGTACAGTGTGCCGCACCCCTTACCCTGTTCCTCCCACAGCTAAGAATCATGGGGTACAGTGTGCCGCGACTCGGGGTGCTGAGGGAGCAAGAAAAGAATGAAGGGAAGGAGACAGAGGGGTTTGCTCTCTGCTCCCAGGAGAGGCCGCAGTGGGAGGGTGCAGAGTCGGGGCAGGTGGTGGGAAGGCCAGCTGGGTCCTCTGACCTTGGTGTGTGGCTCTGACCTTGGCGAGAGGCTGGTGGTTGCCCCAGAACCTCTTCACTATTGCCTTGTGGTGCTTCGCACGTGGCAGTTCCGTGTCCACGGCCAGGGGGTCGCGAGCGGCCAGCATATGGTACTGACGGATATTCGGGAGGGACAGCTTGAAGCGACCCAAGGCTCTCATCAGGGTGACCCATGGCACCTTGCTGGGTCGCACACTGGAAGGGATGGAGACCGAACTGCCCCTGCCTTCGCTCGAGCCCCTCCTGCCCTCAATGGAACTTCGCCTGCTCTCAAAAGAGGCCTTTCTGCTCTCGAATGAACCCCTCATGCTGTCGATGGAAACCCTCTTGTCTTCGCCCAAACTCCACTTCTTGGACCCCATGCCGGTGGACTCCTTCTGTGCAGAGATCTTCCTCCTGACCTCGCCAGGACCCTTCTGGGCCTCTCCGGGGTCTTTCTTCATCTCAACAGAAAGTTTCCTGCTGTCTCTGGAGCCCTTCCTAGTCACTGCTGAACCCTTCTGGATCTCTGCGATACCTTTCCTGGCGTCCAACGAGGCTTTCCGGGGGACTGGTGGTGAGGCCATCTTGGTGCCTGCCGGGCCCCACAGCCTAGTCACAGGCCCAGCGGGGAACGGTGGCACCGCGTGCCCACACCCGTGCTGAGCCCTTCGGATCCACGTGCTGCACTGGGTTCTGCCATTTACCTGCCCCCTTCCTGACTCAGGCAGGATTGCTGCTTTCCAGGCTAGCCTGGGCTACACAGCAAGACCCAATCTCAAAAGAGAGAAGGGAGGAGTATCCGGTGGAAAGGAGAGAGGAGGAAAAAGAAAAGGGGGAACAGAAGATACCGCCTCATACAGAGTACCCCTAGAAATGATCTCTGGCCACACGAGGAAGGAGCCTGAGGTCCAAACCCAGGAACCTTACCCTTGTGCCCTCCTGGATGCTGGCTTCCTGTCACAGGTCAGTCTCTGTCCTTTGCCTGTGTAGGGGCTCACAGCACATCCACTTTGTGTCTGATAGTTGATCGACAAATGACCCCTAAGTTATGGAATGCCCTGGATGGAACCAGGGTCACACCACTTGTGTATTTATACGGGAAAGACTCATCACAATCCAATGATGGTTACATGCAGGAAAAAAAAAAAAAAAAAAAAGAGGGTTCTTGTGTGGTCAAACCAAGCATGATCTTCTTCCTGTTTCTTTTGAAGTCTGTTTCGTTGTGTAAAGTCCTCTGAACTTTGAGGGTTTTTTTTCCCCCTCAAGGTCTGGGATGAAATCAGAGCCTGGCTCAGGGAAGTTTCCACCCCCACCTGCCCCTCCCTTCCCACCCCCACCCCCACCCCGCCCCTCTCCAGCTGGCCTGTGGGACCCATTGCCCCACTCAGTCTGTGCCCCCCCCACAAGGATGGCAGCCTCCTCCCCACACCCTCCTCTTCTGAGTCCCAGCTGCCCTTACTGAACTCAGCTTCTTCACACCAAAAACAGAGAAAAGCCTTCACTCTTCTTTTGAAAACCTCCAGGAAATTCCAAGAGAAATCAAGAAGCACATAGAAAAAAAGCCACTTTAATTAAACTGTTCAGTCTTTTTACCCCTATAACATGAACTGACATTAAAAATAGAAATCAATTTCTGCAACCTTTCAGGGCAGTCTGCGAAACGTCAAGGTTTAAAAAATTATTTTACAGCAGGAATTGACATATAAATACAATCTGTACAATGTGTGAGCAGGGAACTACAGACTTCCATCAAGGGGAGGCTCCAGACTAAGACAGGCCAGGGCAGGGCTGCATTACTGCCTCCTCAGGGGGAGACACTTCAGTCTGCAGAAGAAACGGGAGAGAAGGGTGAGGCACAACTGGAAATCAAGTGGCCCCCTGTGCCACATCCTAACCCCTCACACAGGATTTAGACTAGAGCCCAGGCTAGTCTCACATGCACATCAATCCCCCTGCCTCAGCTCCCAAGCGCTGCGACTGCACTCGTGAATCACCACAGCTGGCCTTAATCCTTATTTTATTTTTTCAGACTTACTACTATCATGTTTACATCATGTGTACATGTCTGTCTGTATGTGTGTGTGTGATGTGTGTGTGTGTGCATGTGAGTGCAGGTGCTCTTAGAGCCCGGAGGAGGGGGGCATGAGCTCCCCTAGAACTGGAGTTACAGGCAGCAATGGGCTGCTTGCTGCAGATTCTGGGAACCAAACTAGGGTCTCCTGTAAGAGCAGAGCTACTGAGCCATCTTCTAGCTCCCTAGTCCTGATTTAAACGGTTTCTTCCACTATCTCCAGAGTACACAGCGAGACCCACAAACTCACCTCACATCAGGATCAATTTCTGACAGTAACTTCTGATGCCAATTTCACACACTCACCTCATCCATCATATAACTTTTGGAAAGGAACAAAAACATGTTCACTTTAGGGCCCAAAGCTTTCGAGTCGTCAGTCTAAAATACACGAAAGTGGGAGCAGGGCATGGTGGTGCACACCTGTAATCCCAGCACACAGGGGCTGAGATAGGAAGATCAAAAGTTCGAGGCCAGATGGGCTAGATAGCAAGACCTTCTCACGAAAGGAAAGAAAAAAGGGAAGAGGTGATTGCAAAGGAAGCCCACGGCCCCTCGACTGGACTCAGAGTAGGGCTTCACTCTAGGGAGAAAACCAAGGACAGAAAAGGCAACACTCCATTTTTCATTTACATAAAGGAACACTACACAGTCAAGGACCAACCAGCTACTGTTGCCTAGGTAACAGAAGCATCTCCTAAGCCAGCTTATATAATATAATTCTATTAGGGCTTGGGGGCCTAGCTCAGTGGAATAGCACCAGCATGCATGAGATCCTGAGTTTAATCCTCAGCATTGTAAATAAATACTACAAGGGAAAAAGCACACACAACTAAATTAAACATGATTTCTTTAAATAAAACTAAAAATTAGTAGGAGCTGGGCATGTTTGTGCACACTGATAATCCTAGTACTCAGAGGTCTGATGCAGGAGCTGATCAAGGCCAGCCTGGGCTAAATAATGAGATACTATTTCTTTTGTTTGTTTTACGGGACAGGGTTTCTCTGTGTAGCCCAGGCTGTCCTGGAACTCATTTTGTAGACCGCCCAGCATTTTACGTAAGTTTTACATGTCAAGCAGCACACAGCTGCCTGCCTGTGTTTTCTGTCTGTCCTAACACACTCTCCTGACAAACACTGAGGGGCTTCCATCTGTGTGACCCTTGTGTAGGGTAAGTCTCCCACTGCTCAAGTGCTGAGGTCAGATCCAGGGTCGGTGGCTCACATCTGCAATCTCAGCCTTCTAAAGGGGAAGACAGGAGAATCATCATGGCTTTCAGGCCAGCCTGGGCTACACAGTAAATTTCAGGTCAGCCCAGCTTAGAGAGTGAGACCTGTCTTAAACAAAGAGGGTGGTACCAAGTGCGAGCAGGGTTAATTGATGGGTGTACAGTTGATTTTCATTGTTAACTTGACTGGATTTGGCATCACCTAGGAGACACATCCTTGGTCTTCTGTGAGGGTGTTCCTAGAGTGGTTTACTAAGAAGATTCACCCTGGATGTGGATGTCAGTGTCCCAAGGGCTGGGGTCCCAGACTTAACAAAAAGAGATAGAGGAGGAAGCCAGCTGAGTGCCAGCCTTCATGTCTGCTCCCAGATCCACGGAGAAGTGATCAGTGGCCATCCCATTCAGTGGGCTGCACCACCAGACTGGGAGCCGATCCCTTCCTTCCTCAGCTTGCTCCCTGTCAGTCATTTTCTCACAGCATAGAAGAGAAACAGAAAACTGCTACCAAGCACTGGGTCTCCTGACTGGAGCTCACCGGTTAGAACTGGTTTGGGGGAGGAATGAGCTGTAAGATAGAGAAACCCTGGAAGGCAGCAGACCTTTATCGACTGGCTGGCGGACATGTGAAGACGGCAGTAAGGACGGAAGGCAGGACAGCAGAGCTTCCAGAGGGGAACAAGGGCTCTGCGGGGGACTGGGCTAGAGGCCATCCACGTCACAGTCTGAAAGCGGGGGGTGGGCTGGGCTGGAGAGATGGCACCTGCTACTCTTGCAGAGGATCTGGTTCACGGTGAGGTACCCAAATAGCAGCTCATAACCACTGTGACTCTAGCTCCAAGGGATCCAACACCTCCTCCTGGCCTCTGTGGGCACTGCGTGCACATGCAGGCAGACACTCAAACACATAAAGGAAATCAATCTTGAAATGTATATATTAAACATGCACAGCAGTGTATATATGAAGTGTGTATATAGCTGCATGTAAGATTACACGTGTATGACTGTGTGTATATGACTGTGTGTGTTTGTGAGTATGTGTTTATATGATTATGTGTATGCATGTTCATGCACGTGTATGACTGTGTATATGACTCTGTGTGTTTGTGAGTACGTGTTTATATGATTATGTGTATGCATGTTCATGCACGTGTATGATTGTGTGTATATGACTCTGTGTGTGTATGTGTATGTGTATGTGTGCGTGTGTGTTTGCACAGAAGTCTTGAAACTTAACAGGAGATCTATGGAAGAGGTTAATATGAGAAGAGAGCTTTTTCTGTTGGGCCCGAATATTTCTTCTCTCTGTTTCTATTTCACCCCCACTTTGGGTTTTTGAGATACAATATCACACCATGTGGCACACATTGTCTTCACACTTGACTCAGCCTCCCAAGAGTTGGGTTTCAGGCGAGTGCCTGAGACAAATCCCTCATTTCTGACACCGACCTCAAAGCATGCTTGCAGTGTATACTCTATATTGGACAAGCCTCTGCGAGCTCTCTGGATGCTCCGCCCTCCCCCGGGGCCTACCGTCTCAGCAGCTCCTGGGGGGACAGGTCTGTGGCGTCCCCCTCCTCACTGTCGCTGCTGTCAGAAGTGCTGCTCTTCTCCAGCTTCTTACTCTTTTGCTTACTTCTGTGTCTGTGCTTCTTGTGTTTCTTTTTCTAGGAAAAAGAAAATAAAAATGACGGTTAGGAAGCGAGAGAAACAAATGGGGCTTCCTCCAGGACTCGATGAAATGAAGACGCTGAGTGGGCAGGGCTGGAGTGGCTCGGGGCAAAATTCTTGTTGACCAAGCTCGGATACGGAAAAGACAGATGTGGTGGCACGGGTCTACTGCCCCATCCCAGCAGTGGCAAGCTCCGGGTTCAGAGAGACCCTGCTCAAAAAAATAAGGTGGAAGGGGCTGGGCACAGTGGCATGCACCTTTAATCCCAGCACTCAGGAGGCAGAGACAGGTGGCTCTCTATGAGTTCAAGGCCAGCCTGGGCTACAGAGTGAATTCTGGGATAGCCAGGGCTATACTGAAAGACTCTGTCTCAAAAACAAAACAAAACAAAACAAAAAGCAAAAAAAAAAAAAACCACAAAAAGGATGTAGAATGATTGATTATGATGCTTGATATTGACCTCTGACCTCCATATACACATTCGAGCACACATATTTGCACGTGCGCATGCACACACACACACACACACACACACACACACACACACACACAGAGCTAACCCAGGAGCACGGGGTGTGACTTAATGGTGGAGCTCTGGTCTAGAATCTGCCAGTGAAGTTGGGTTATTGTTTAGTGTAGAGTGTTTGCCAAGAACCCCCCGTGAGGGGCTGGCAGCATAGCTCAGCAGTTAAATGCTTAGAATTTGTCTGAGAGGGGCCGGGAACTTGGCTCAGAGGTAGAACCTTGTCATAATGACCTGGGCTGAAAAGAAAGAGAAAAACCACCTATACCAGGCATGTGTTTGGTTGCTGGAGCTGTTAAAAAACAAAGCTTTTTTTAAATTTAAAACTTTAAAAAAATTAAAATTCTCCTTTGAAGCTCACTTTGGCCTAATGGTGACAGCCAGAAGCTGACAGCCGTGACACATTAAATCGTGTACATGCTGATCTCTCCAACAGTTCAACAACAGACACAGCAGAGCCCCACAATGCAGGCAGGACCTTGTGACTCTCTGCCCCCATTCTCCTCCCAACCTGACTAGTTTGTTGGACAAATGAAACCACACAGCAGGAGCAGCATCGGGCGGGGCAGAGAGAGGAAGGGGCAGAAGATCACTGAAGAGCAGGCTTAGAACACACGGGTGCTCAGGCCTGCCTTCTCCTGTAGCCGGCAGTGGCTGCTTCTCACGGGCTCTACTCCTGGGCTGGGCCCACAGACCCCCGCCACACAGGCCCCCGCCACACAGGCACCCATCACACAGGCACCCATCACACAGGCCCCTGCCACACAGGCACCCATCACACAGGCCCCCGCCACACAGGCCCCCGCCACATAGGCCCCAGCCACACAGGCCCCCGCCACACAGGCACCCATCACACAGGGCACCTGCCACACAGGCACCCATCACACAGGCCCCCGCCACTAACCCAACCAGACATAGGTTCTGAGCTGAAAAGGCACACGGATGACAAGCGAGGGGACAGTGACAGTGGAGTCCGTCACCAGTCCTTCTTCTCAAACTTCCTTCCCTTCAAGACGGCCACCACAGACCAAGAGCTCCATCGGTGGGGATAATGAGATGGCTGCGGCAGTTTTATTATTTAATGCTCAACCTTTACTATAAAGTACCTCAAATCCCTTTCTCAATGTTCTTTTTCTTTATTTTTATGTGGTACGGGTGTTCTGCCCCGAGTGTATGTCTTGTGTACCACATGCATGCAGTGCCTGCAGAGGCCAGAAGAGGGCATCAGATCCCCTGGGACTGGAGCTATAGTTGTGAGCCATCATGTGGGTGCCAGAATACAAACTCTGATCCTCTGCAAGAGCAGCTAGTGTGCCTAACCACAGAGCCATCTCTCCAACCCCAAATTGTACCAATCCATCCATCCATCCATCCATCCATCCATCCATCCATCCATCCATC
>CABHPR010155142.1:51143-78225 GCA_902168415.1 Peromyscus melanophrys
ACACAGAGGCAGGTGAGCACAGGCTGCACCATTTGAAACTGTGAGTCTAAACAAATAATACCTTCTTCTAAGTACTGTCATTCTCACGTCACCACGGAAGGAATTAAGGAGAGGAGCAGAGGAGTCCTCAGGATCTGCGAACATAGCTCAGTGGCAGAATGCGAGCTTGGCATGCATGGGACTCCAAGTTCAATGCCAGCTCTGCTAACTTAGCTGAGGAGCTACATCCCCAGCCCCCCAAATATTTTCAACAAAAACTGTATATCTAACAAAAACAAACAATCCTCAGAAATGAAGACAAAATACAAGTCATTCTGAAGTGAGGAAATTTAAGGCGATAAGCTGTCAGCTCTGCGGTGAAAGATGTGCTTGGCTGACTGCTCTTCCAGAGGTCCTGAGTTCAATTCCCAGCAACCGCATGGTGGCTCACAATCATATGTAATGAGATCTGGTGCCCTTTTCTGGCCTAGAGGGATACATGCAGGCAGAACACTGTATACATAATAAATAAATAAATCTTTAAAAAAAAAGAAAGATGTGGTTGGGGAGGTTCCTCAGGAGGAACAGGAAGGGAGATGTAGGACCCAGAGGATGGAGAAGGACCATCAGAAGCAGTTAACAGCTGAGTAATCAAAATGATGTAATCTCGCCATTGGCCTGTCTAAACACATGGACGACGGAAAGCAAGCATGACATCATGGAAGAGCTGTCAGTTCGTGTGCATGGAAAACAGTTTAACGTGAAAGAAGGTTGTGGAGCAGGAGGTCCTTATCTCCTTAAGGTGGTTGATCCACAGAAGATCTGAGAAGATGCAGGTACTACATTCCCCAGAGCAAATGCTAAGAGACATACCAAGAAAGCCGGGCGGTGGTGGCTTTCAGGAGGCAGAGGCAGGTGGATCTCTGAGTTCAAGGGCAGCCTGGTCTACAGAGTGAGTTCCAAGATGGCCAGGGCTACACAGAAAAACCCTGTCTCGAAAAAACAACAACAAAAAAGTTAAAAAATAATAAATTAAGCCAGGTGGGTCTTTAATCCCACACTTGGGAGACAGAGGCAGGTGGATCTCCATGAGTTCAAGGTCAGCTTGGCCTACAAATCTAGTTCCAAGACAGCCAGGGATACCACGGAGAAACCCTATCTAAAAAAAATAGTAATAAGTAAGTAAATAAACAAATGAATGAATGAATTACAATAAATAAATAAATTAGGGGCTGGAGAGAGGGCTCAGTGGGTAAGATCACTGGCTGAGGAGTGTACCCAAGCTCAGTTCCCAGCATCAACATGGCAGCTCACAACTGCCTGTAACTCCAGCTCTAGGGAATCTGATGTCTCCTTCTCACCTCTGTGGGTACCAGCATACATGTGGCATGTAGACACACTCACAGATACATAAAAGTAAAAAATAAATAATAATGATAATAAATAGGGAAATCCAAGCGGTATACTAATAATTACTCGAATTTCAGAAGGCAGGAGAGAAGAAAGAAAGGGAAAAGAGGCTGTGGTGGTGTGACTGTAAATGGCTGCCATAGGCTCATAGGGGGAGGCACTATTGGGAGGTGTGGCCTTGTTGGAGGAAGTGTGTCACTCTGGGGGCAGGTTTGAGTCTCCTATGCTCAAGATACTGCCCGATGTCTGAGTTCACTTCCTGTCACCCGTGCAAGACGTAGAACTCTCAGCGACCTCTCCAGCACCACGTCTGCCTACACGCCGCCACGCCCACCATGATGATGGACAGAACCTCTAAACGGTAAGCCAGCCAATTAAATGTTTTCTTTTAAAGAGTTGCCGTGGTCATGGTGTCTCTTCACGGCAGTAGAAACCCTGACTGAGACAGCGGGTGAACATAAGCCAGATATTGTGGTTCACATTTTGGAATTCCAGCATGGAGGAGGTAGAGACAGGAGGTTCAGAAATTCAGTGCCAGCCTCAGCTACATAGGGATTTTGAAGCCAGCCTGTGCTACATGAGATTGTCTTCAAAACCAAGAGTGGATATGAAAAAAATAAAGAAACGACATACATGATAATTAGAAAACTAAATCCAAAAATATCAATAATTATGTTAATATAAATATTCAAAATATAAGATTATTAAAAATATTTTAAATAACATCCAAGGGCATGCTATTTATAAGAAATCCACTATAAATATAATGATACTGATGGGTAAAAAGTGAAAGGATTGAGCTGGGCATGGTGGTCACACGCCTGTCATCCCAGCACCTGGAAGCTGAGGCAGGAAGCTGAGGAGTTCAAGGCCACCCTGCCTACACAATAAGACCTTGTCTCTCAAGACAAAGCAGCCTGGTGAGATGGTGCAGAGGGCAGAGGCACTTGCTGCCCAGCCTGACGACCTGAGTTCAATCCCGGAGCTCCACATGACAGAAGGAGAGGACCCACTCTCGGAGGTTGTCCTCTGGCCCACATATGCACAAAAGCAGAGTAAACCAAACAAGAGCACCCAGGGGTATCTTCGCCACAAATGACCACTTATTATTTGGAAAGTTGTGTCTTCTCATGAATACATTAAGTTTGGTTTCAATGGTTTATGCTAAGCAAGAGCTGCTCTAGCCAGAGGAAGCGTGTAGAGCTACAATTGTGTTGTGGGTCTATCCAATGGGCTCCGGCCAGGCACAACCCAGGGGCACATCCATGTGCTGTTGGTTTCCATGAGCTAACTTGTTCAGGAACAGGTGTCCTCAGTTACCGACACACCTGCCTGTGGTCTCCCTCACACTCACTGCGGAACAGGGAGCTGCAGCAGAGGCTGTTCAGCCCACGGGGCCTCAACCACTTACCACACCACTCTGCACAGCAAAGGTCTGCTGGCCCCGCTACTGAGCAGAGAACACATCACAGAGGAGGGCCCAGGCCACAGCTGCAGCAGACAACCCAGGCTCCATACCTTGTCTGGGTGTGGCTCTGGGGCCCGTTCCTCCTCTTTGTTTCCCGGGGCACTGGGTTCTTGTCTCGGTGGCCCAACTTTTGATCTAGCCTGACTTAGAAACTGACTAATGGAATCATCCTTCTTCTCCTGCTTGGATGTGTCCCATCGTGATGGTTTCCTGGATTCTAAAAGGCAGGAACCCGACAGAATACTAGAATTAGTGAAGAGAAGGCAAATTCTTCAAGACTGGCCTTTCATTTGCTCAGAGCCTCAGGACACCTTGGATGGGCCAGGCTCAGGGGATAGCACAGGCACAGACAGACCCAACCGCTAAGGTTAGACACGGACCTGGCCTGACTGACGGGCGCCAATGCGCCAATGCAAGCCCACCTCAAGGGGTAAGTCTGCATCGTGATCGCACGGAGGGCTGGACCACCCATGACTCTCTGCCTTCCAGCCCATGGGGGGTTGAGACCCGGGTCAGTGCTTTGGACCCAGGGAGCTCTACTCACTGTCAGGACCCCGCTGCTGTGCAGCTTTTTCACCAGGTGCTGGAGCTGTGGGCGGAGGGGCTGGCTCTGGGAGCGTCAGGAAGTTGAAGACTGAGTATTTATCCCGCTTCACTCTGGGTAGGCCGACTAACGTTGAGCTGGGGGTAAGAATGGAAAGACATGGACTTTTAATAACAACAGCTGCAATGACGCCCTCTTCCTAAGAGCCTTGCTGTCTCTCATTGGCTCTCCTGCTCAGCCACGGCTCTCAAGTCGTCTCTACTTCTCAAAGCAGTTGAGGAAGGCAGAACCCTTGATTTTAGAACCCTGGAGTAAGGACAGCTGGGCCTGGTGGCGCTCGTCTTTAATCCCAACACGCAAGAGGCAGAGGCACACGGGTCTCTGAGAGTTCAAGGCCAGCCTGGTCTACACAGAGAGATTTTGTCTTAAGAAAGAAGGAATAAGGACTAGAGCTTTCTACAGCACATGCTCCCTGGGAATGTTTTTAATAAGAAGAAGCTAAACCGGTGGTTTTAACTGAGTTATTCATTTCATGTGTGAGTGTTTGTCTACATGTATGGATGGATGGATGGATGGATGGATGGATGGATGGATGGATGGATGTGCATCATACATGTGCCCGGTGTCTGCGAAGGTCAGAAGAGGGCAGCAGATCCCCCTGCAACTGAACCACCATGTGACTGCTGGGAACCAAACCTGGTCCTCTACAAGAGTATCCAGTGCTCTAGCCCCTGAGTCACTTCTAAAGGTTTATAAAGGGAATTTAAAAACAAGGCATTAGGCTGAAGGGGGGCCAGTGGCAGAGCTGGCCTAGCATGTGCAAGGCCATGTGTTTCATCCTAGCATGCTCCTAAACACACAGAGGGAAAAGAAAACACAAAGAACATTTGTTATTGTTGTTTGACATAAAGGCTCTCTATTACATACACCAGGCTGGCCTCAGTCTCACAGAGATCCGCCTGCCTCTGCCTCTCAAGTGCTGGGATCAAAGACGTGCACCACCATGCCCAGCTGTAAGTAACGTTTTTTTAAAGTAAAATGTATGAGAATCATTTAAAAAATGGCACACATTTAATTCCAGCACTGGGGAGGCAGAGGCAGGCGGATCTCTGTGAGTTCGAGGCCAGCCTGGGCTACAGATTGAGTTCCAGGACAGCCAGGGCCACACAGAAAAACTCTGTCTTGGAAAAAAAAAAAAGAAAAGAAAAAAAAAAGGCACATGAAGTCATTAAGACATGGAATATAAAGTTTACCTGTATTTTAGCAATGGATTAACAGGTCACAATATATGTGGCCAGTGTGCAGACACACGCACGCAGACACATGAATCAAAATTAAAGGAGGGCTGGGGAGACGGCTCAGCAGTTAACAGTGCTCACTGCCCTTCCAGAGGCCCTGGGCTGGGTTCCTAGCACCCATATCCTGTAGCTGCAGCTCCAGGGGACCTGACACTCTCCTTTTGTCCCTTGAGTCCTCACATACACATACAGAGATGCATACAAAATACAGAGATGAACAAAAACACAAGAAAAAATTTAAAGAGAAGCTGAAGTGAGTGTGCAGCCTTCGAAGCTCCCAATATTTAACAGTTGAATTCCTCCAGACACAGGGAATGCAAGAGTATAAAACGAGCCTTACTGGGGCGGGGACGGCTCAGTGGTTAAGAGCACTGACTGCTCTTACAGAGGACCCAGGTTCGGTTCCCAGTACCAATGTGGTGGCTCACAACCATCTGTAACTCCAGTTTCAGGGGATTCAATGCCCATGTGCAGGCAAACACATAAAATAAGTCTAAAAAATGTTTTTCTTCAATGAGCTTTAATGGAGCGGTTTCAGTTTTTACTGATGTAAAGACAGGCTAATCCAACTTACCCTGGATAAGGGTCAGGGACATTAAACCTCTTACACAGAAGCTTGTCAGGGTGCCACTCAAACGTGTCTCGGGTGAGCTTCCCAAACATCTTCATCTTCACAGCTGACTGCTTGTCACTGACGTCATTCTGGGAAGAGACAGACGGTCGGATGTAGTCAGAGAGCTGACTTCTCTAGTCTTCCATGTTAGAAATGTCAAGTTTCGGCTGGAGAGACGGCGCAGAAGGAAGATGGCACACTGCTCTTGCAGAAGACCCAAATTCCATTCCCAACAGCCAAGTCAGCAGCTCACAACCACCTGTCACTCCAGTCCAAGGGGATCCAAAACCTTCTCCTGGCCTCCACGGGCACCTACACTCACATGCAAATACTCATGTGTAGATAAACACATATATGAAGGGTTTTTTGTTGTTGTTGCTGTTTTGTTTTTTTGTTTTTCTGAGTTGGGGTTTCTCTGTATAGCCCTGGCTGTCCTGGAACTCACTTGGTAGCCCAGGCTGGCCTCAAACTCACAGAGATCCACCTGCCTCTGTCTCCTGAGTGCTGGGATTAAAGGCATGCACCACCACTGCCCAGCTGAAGAATTTTTAAAAGCCAATAAAAATAAATCTTAAAAATGTATGTCAAAGCCGGGCGGTGGTGGTGCACGCCTTTAATCCCAGCACTCGGGAGGCAGAGGCAGGCAGATCTCTGTGAGTTCGAGGCCAGCCTGGGCTACCAAGTGAGTTCCAGGAAAGATGCAAAGCTACACCGAGAAACCCTGTCTCGAAAAACCAAAAAAAAAAAAAAATGTATGTCAGGAGACATAGACAGGTGGGTCTCTATAAGTATGAGGCAGCCTTGTCTACAGAGCAAGTTCCAAGCTATCCTGGTCTATATAGCAAGACCATGTCTCAAAAACAAACAAACAAAAAAAGAAAAAGGGTGGGAATTGGAGAGACGGCTCAGTGGTTAAGAGCACTGGTTGCTCTTCCAGAAGACCCGGGTTGGATTCCCAGCACCAGGATGATTCGACCATCTGGAACCATAGTTCCAGGGGATCTAAAACCTCCTTCTAGCCTCTGAGGGCACCAGGTACACATGTGGTACACAGAAATACATAAAGGCAAAACACTCATATATATATAAAATAAAAATAAATATATATATATTTAAAACGCTGAACTTCATTCCATTGGACTTCCATCAAAAATAAATAAACACATAGCCGGGCGGTAGTGGCGCACGCCTTTAATCCCAGCACTCGGGAGGCAGAGGCAGGCGGATCTCTGTGAGTTCGAGGCCAGCCTGGTCTCCAAAGTGAGTTCCAGGAAAGGCGCAAAGCTACACAGAGAAACCCTGTTTCGAAAAAACCAAAAAGTAAAAATAAGGGCTGGAGAGATAGCTCAGTGGTTAAGAGCACCGACTGCTCTTCCAGAGGTCCTGAGTTCAATTCCCAGCAACCACGTGGTGGCTCACAACCACTTGTAATGAGATCTGGTGCCCTCTTCTGACCTGCAGGGACACATGCAGACAGAACACTGTATACATAATAAATAAATAAATCTTTAAAAAAAAATAAAATAAAATAAAAATAAAAATAAATAAATAAATAAATAAACACACACTGGTCTTGAACTATCAAAGAGTTTGGGTTGTTACACTGCTTAAATATCTTGTAAGCTAAATATCAAATTATTTTTTACTTTACTATGCAATGTGTATCTTGATCTTTTCACTGATTAAAAATATTTAGTGCATGGTGTTTTTAACTTTAAAATCACTAGGAGGGGCTGGGGAGATGGCTCAGTTGGAAGTGCTTGCCATATAAGCATGAGGCCTGAGCTCATGTCCCAACAACCCATGTAAAGGTTAGGTGCAAGAGCATGTGTCCAGAATCCAGCATCGGGGAAGGGGAGACAGGTGGGTCCCTGCAGCTCACTGGCTAGCCCACCTAGCTCAATCAATGAGCCCCTAGTTCAGTGAAAGACCCTGCCTCAAAAACATAAGGTGAAGCCAGATGTGGTGGCTTACACCTGTAATCCCAGCACTTGAAAGGCTGAGGCAGGAAGAACAGGAATTCCAGGTCAGCTTGCCTATATGAGACCCTGTCTCAAAAAACTACATAAGTTACAGAGGAATTGAGAAAGGCATTCAATGTTGACCTTAGGCACATGCACACGTGTGCACACACACATGCAAATGTACCTAAGACATAGTGTACACATCCATATGAATAAACATACACAAATTAATTAATTAATTAGTTAAAACTGACTACAGACTTGGGAATGTAGCCTGATGATTAGATCATGTACAAAACATGTATGAAAGCCTGGGTTCGCCGGTGGTGGCGCATGCCTTTAATCCCAGCACTTGGGAGGCAGAGGCAGGCGGATCTCTGTGAGTTCAAGGCCAGCCTGGACTACAGAGTGAGTTCCAGGAAAGGAGCAAAGCTACACAGAGAAACCCTGTCTTGAAAAAAAAAAATTCATAAAAAAGAAAGCCTGGGTTCAGTTCAATCCTACAACTGCAGAACACAATGAAATTCACCAGGTAGGCACATGATGGCCACAGACCTCTTGATCTCGAGGAACTTCAACCTGATCCGAGTCGTCCTCCTCCTTGGCGTGAGTGAACCTGGAGGAGAGGGTGGAGTGGGACGACACGTAGAGCTGGGCTGCCCGAGCAAACTCTTCCCGCTCTCGGCTTCGCTCCCACTCCGTCATGCTGGGGTCCAGGCATCGTTCCAGAGCATCTGTGGTACAGGGAACGAGGCACCATTTTACTCCAGGAAGATGTGGTACTTGAGGGAGAGCATCAGGTGGACACCACTATGCTGCTCACTTCCTCAGAGGACAAATACCCAGACCGTTGTATGGAGATGGGGCACACTGGGCGCTACCTCCAGGCAATATTACTCTTTCTTTCATAAGATGTGTCTTTTTCTTGCCTACAAGCATGTCTGTGCACCATGTGTATGCCTGTTGGATCCCCCAGAACTGGAGTTATGGATGGTTATAAACTGCCATGTGGGCACCGGGAATCAAATCCTCTGCAAGAGCAGCCAGTGTTCTTAACGGCTGAGCTGTCTCTCCAGCCCTGATTCAGTGAGACACTTTTTATTGACTTCTATCTATTACATGGTACAGAGAGATCTGGAAAGCTGATGTTTGGCTAAGGATACTGGTCCATCCAACTATGGCCTGTGCTAGGAAAAAAACTCTTTCTCTACCCTTTTCTGTAATTTTTGTTTTGTTTTGCTTTTTATTTCTGAAACAAGGACTTGCTACATAGCTGGGACTGGTCTTGAACTCTTGATCCTGATGCCTCAGACACCCCAGTGCTGGGATATTTCTACCAGGTGTTTGCTTTTTAGGGTCAAATGTGAGGGCCTAAAACCTCTGCACTGTTTGTACCAAGACCAGCAAAGCCGATGACAGATCAGGACGTTTGGACTTCCAGCCTGTGACAGGAGAAGAGAGGCTGCCACCCCAGCCAGGCCAGCACCCACCTTTCTGACCCTTCTTCATGTGCACTAAGAACTCTTCATACCGCCTCTGCTTTTCTGGATCTTTGGCAAAAGGCTTGAAGTTGCTGGCCCTTGTGGTGGCGGTCCCACTGCCCGGGGCCAGATGCCGTGAGCTGTAGGCAAGGTCTGGCATGGAGGTCTGCTCTCTGAGACTGGAGGCGGTCTGGGCCAGACTCCTGGCCTTGGCCTGAGCTGCTTTCAGGTCAGCTGCCTGCTTCGTTTCTTTAATTCGTTCTTTGTCTTTCTGGGACAGAAACTCCAACACTGAAGTAGCTGATCCTAGATACAAAAAATAACAAGAGACAAAAAATAGATTTACCTTTTGTTGTACACAGTCGCTACCACCGACGTCTATAATCAGAGATGAGCGTTTATGCTTACTGCTGCATCACTATTTATATATCCCTGTGAACTCTATATTCACATAATCACGGGGCAGTTGACAAAAATGGAGGTGGCCATGGGCACAACTGAGGTAGAGCAAATGCCTAGACTATGTCCCCGCCCAGGATGAGGGCTCGGAACCACAGGCGGCTGAGGTCCAGGCTTCCACAGTCCTCCCACTGAGCACTCAGATCACACAAGCTCGCTGGGCACCGACTCCCCAGCAGACACTGGCCCAGGGTCCAGGGGATGATGCAGGTAAGGTCCTTCCTCTCACTCCTGAGATGAGAAGGAAGCCAAAGAGCTTCCTGCTGTGGACTGTTATGGAAAAACAGCCATGGCTCATGCCTATAATTCTGGTATTTGGGAGGCTAAGGCAGGATCATCATGAGTTCAAGGCCAGCCTGGGCTACAGACTAAGGTCTTGTCTCTTGTCTCTAAATAAATAAGCAGGCTGGTGGGATGACTCAGTGGGTAAAGGCTCTTGCCACCAAACCTGAGGACCTGAGTTCAATCCTGAGGACCCACATGGTGGAAGGAGAGGCCTGACTTCAGCAAGTTGTCCTCTGACTTCCATACAGGCACTGGGGTACATACACACAGGCAGGCGTGCACACACACACACACACACACACAGAGTGAAGGCGCCATGGTAGTACACATCTGTAACCCCAGGACTCAAAATGTTGATAGAACAAAACAAAGAACCTAGGCTAGTGGGGTCTACATAGTGAGAACTGTCTCCAAACAAAACAAAAAGAGAGGCCAGGCACCGGCACATGCCTTTAATCCCAGCACTTGAGAGGCAGAGGCAGGAGGATCTCTAGGAGTTTAAAGCCAGCTTGATCTACACAGTGAGTGCCAGGACAGTCAGGACTGCATAGAGAGACCCATAGAGTCTCAAAAAACAAACAAACAAACAAAAAGAGAGGGTGGAGAGATAGCTTAGTAGTTACTGCTCTTAATACCTGATATGTACACCAGGCAGCTCACAACCACCTATAACTCAAGTCCAGAGGATCCAACATCTTTTTCTGGCTTCCACAAACACCGACGTGAATGTGCATACACATACACACGTAAGTAAATTTTAATAAAAATTTTAAAGAAAACAAATAACCTGAGTGGCACACTCCTGTAATCTCAGCACTGTGTGACAGAGGCCGCAGAACTAAGAGTTCAAAACCATCCTTGGCCTCCTTGAGAATTTAAGGCCATCCTGGGCTACATGAGACCTTAAAAAACAAAATGAGGAGCAACAAACAGAACAACCCCCCCAAGTAATAATAATGAAGTCTCTTACACTTCCACATGCTGTCTATAATACAGGACATGGTTCCTACAGCCTGAGACTACAAAACGCATACAAGGACCGTCAGTGGGAAACCACAGCTCCCCATCTGAGTAAGAGTCTGTCAAACATAACGAGTTCAGTCTCCTCACTGCACATACCTTGAACAGGCGTCTCTCCTAGCAACTCCCCCCGCTTGGAGGCATTGAGCTGATGCCGACTGTGCGTCCCCGAGTCTTGTCCTGCTTTCCCAGACGACTCTGACAACACCTGAAGTAAGTGAGCATTGTCGGAAGTTGCAGCGACCACAGGTCTGAAATAATGCACCGGTCGATAGTCTCTGGGCAACTGAGGGGGTGGATAAATCTTAACAAAACCAGACAAAATAAAGGTCAGGAAATCCAGGCTGCAAGATCACACAGACTTCATAAAAAAAAACCATGACCAGCCCGGGCACACTTGGGAGCTGGACAGCAGCGCAACACTCTGACCCTAAGGGCACCAGAACCACGTCCCAGTGGTCCCACCCTGCAGACATCACCACTGCTAATATTTACGTTTGCCATGCTGAGAACACTAAGTATGAGAAGACACAGCACGGGGTCCAGTGCCACGTGCACACCCAGCCCACGCACTGTAAGACAAAACACTACAAATGTGTGACTCAAGACTTTGAAAAAAACCTGAAATTACGTAGTTTTAAATTCAAAACTCTTTATTCAGGCTATGGTTCACTTCTAAAGTAAAACTTGAGATCTTCATGTTTAAAAATGTATTTTTATTTTGTGATTGTGTGTGTCTGCTATGTAAGTGTGTGTGCATGTACCTGCGAGGCCAGGCGAGGACATGGACCCCTTAGAGCTGGAGTTACAGGTGTTTGTGGGTGCTAGGATCCAAACTGCACTCCTCAATGTTAAACAACAAGTGCTCTAACCACTGAGCCATCCCTCCAGTCTCCCGCCCCGACTTGACTTCTTAATTCAAAGTATGTTTTTAATTCAGACACTGAATAGAGCTGAGGATGTGGCTCTGTTACAGTGTATTTGTAGAGCAGTCACAAGACCCTGGGTTCAATCCTCTGGAACCACCCCCCCAAAAAAAAACACAAAACAACGACAAGCTAGGGTGTAGCTCAGAGCCAAAGTGCTTGCCTAGCATGCAAGGTCCAAACCTCAGTGTGAAAGAGATGGGAGAGGAAGAGAAAAGTTGACAAAACCGAAATCTACATAGACTGGTGAAATTTTGGGATTTATAATTCTGAAGACATTAATGACTGCAGAACAGAAAAGTTAAAAAGAAAGCGGGCTTTGTTGTTTATGGGGTGATGGACCTGCACACACAGTACACAGTCTCTATTACTGAGCTATGTTCCAGCCTAAGCCTCAGAGGCTTTTTTGGAAACAGAATTTTCCTGTGTAGCCCTGGCTGTCCTGGAACTCACTCTGCAGACCAGGCTGGCCTCGAACTCAGGAATCAGCCTGCCTCTGCCTCCCGAGTACTAGGATTAAGGTGTGCACCACACACCCAGCCATTAGATATTTTACGTAACTACTGAATGGTCCCCTTGCTCTTGGTATAACAAACAGATTAACAGTTGCAATGTACACTGACTTCTAGAATCAGAAGTTTCCCGAAGTGGGAACCAAGGCAACTCTGAACTGGGCACCAGGAGAAGCACTCAGTCCCAGGTGCAGGCTGGCCAGAGAATGTTTCACCTTGTTGATGTCTGCATCCCGTCCTTACTGTTAGGAGTTTCCAGTTCCCTAGGGCACAGTGGAATTACTCCTGCCGGGAAACCACTTTTGCTGGGGGGGGTGTTTACTTACACATGGCAGGCGAGTACTCTTCCATGAGCAATATTCCCCAAACACAAAGCTAATCTGAAAATAACAGAACTGCCTTCTACTAAGGTGCAAGGGTTTGGGGTTCTGTTGTAACCACTAGGCCACATTCCTGGCCTATCTTTTAGTAGAAGTGTCCTTTTTCTTTTCTTTCTTTTTTTTTTTTTTTTTTTTTTTAATGTGTATGGGTGTCTTGCCTGTATGTCTGTGCACCACAACATGTACGTCTGGTGCCAGAAGTCAGAAGAGGGCGTCATATTCCCAGGAACTAGAGTTATAGACACTTGTGAATCACACCTGGGTCCTCTGGAAGAGCAGCCAGTGATCTTGACTGAGGGACCACCTCTCCAGCCCACCTTCTTCTATGACAGAAACTTTCCCTGGCATGGAGCCTGTCAAGGAGGCTCTACTGCTGGCCAGTGAGCCTCTGGAGTCTCCCCTTTTCTGCCTCCACACAGGATGGCAAGGACAGCCACCACACCAGCTTTCTTGACATGGGTTTGGGAACTGAATTCACATCCTGAGTGCTTTACCGGCTGAGCTACGTGACGTGTGTCCCACACACACCCTTTTTTGAAACAGGATCTTGGTCAGTTTCCTGGGTTGGCTCCAAATATGATTCTTCTGCCTCAGCTCCCAAGTGCTAGGATTACAGGTGTGTACCAGCACACCTTGCTTTCTTCTAAAAGAGTTTTAAAGGAGCCAGGTGTGGTGGCGCACCCCTTTAATCCCAGCACTTAGGAGGCAGAGACAGGTGGATCTCTGTGAGTTGGAGGCCACCTAGTCGACAGAGCGAGATCCAAGACAGCCAAGGCTGTTACACAGAGAAACCTGTCTCAAAAAACAAAAAAACCCAAAAAAAAGAAGTTTTAAAGGAAGAATATGCATAAAGAAATATCAAATTTCCATAAGTACATTGATATAGCTCAATTGATTACTTAATATTATAAATAAATATTAAAATAAAGAATACATAAAGATTAAAATAAACATTGTAAGCACAAGCCAGGAAAATAATTTTAATGTAAAGGTTTTCTTACTTTCTTTGAAGATAGAGGTTTAGAAGCCAAGGAAAATCCTTCCAAAATTTTGCCAACATATCGAAGATCTCTCTCTGGTTCTACAAAATGAAATCACTGATTAATTCCAGAAGTTGAGGTGATTAGAGCAGACAAAAGACTCCTTATCTTCCAGAGCATAAGCAGTGCGCCCGGGTGAGATCACTGGGAGGGAGCACTGCGGGACAGCATGGCATTCAAGCCCTCACACTTGTGTTGACACAGTGACTGGAGGCTCAGCTGCCTGGGCCTCCCGAGACAAGCGCCCAGCACTGTCTTCAGACACCACCATGCCATGTCGCCACACCGGGAGCCCAAGACCGAGCTAAAATAACCCACAGACCTGTCCCCTCCACCCACCAAAGAACAGTGACCTCGGTTGCTCTTCGGAGTGAAAGTCATGGGAGTGTAAAAAGAAGAATCCTAACCCAAGGGTCACTTCTCACACCAGTGCCCCAGGGTGGCTGTCTCCAGTTTCCTTAGCAACAGCCCAAATAAGGCTCCCAGGCAACACAATCAGGTCAGCTGTGTGCTCGCCCTAGGACACACTGTTGTTGCAAATGAAATGCTAACAGTAGATAAAGACCACAAAGTAAGGAAACTGAGGGACCAACGCCCTCTGACTGGAGCAGGGGACAGTCCACTCGCTGTCACTACCCTGTGACAAAGGGCCTGTGAGTCACAAGGTGACTTTCTGCAGAGTGGGTACACATAAGACTCATTCCAGCCTCGTTAATTGCTGGAAGAAAAAAAAATCCTAAAAGTCAACTGTGGAGACTGGGTGAAATGAGGGTCTATTCACTCAGTCAAAAGGAAAACAGCACATGCAGGGAATATGTACAACTTTAAAAAGGAGAGAGAGAATTCCCCAAACTCATGTGGTCAGAACTGCAGGCTTTGGGACCCTGGGAGCAACGGAAGAGAGAGACTGTGAGAGGAGCTTCCAGGCGGGAAGGTCCCAGAACTCAGGGAGCTGCAGCTCGGGCTTCCTGGGGAGCCCATCAGCAGGACAGAGGCGCAATATTCAGGAAGAGTGAAGGTTAGGATATACAGCACTCCAGACTACCAACTGCTCTAAGACAGAGAGTGGGGTTATTAATTCAGTTAGTTTACATATTAATTACCGATATAAGTAAGATAACTATTATCAATTTCATTCTCCTGTCAGTTTCTAGAGTATGCTCAATTAGTAATAGGTATTTTACATTATTATATAATTAACATGTAACATATTATTGTAACATTAGCTATATAACATAAGTAATAAATCAGCACACAACTATTAACATAATACCATAACACTTCTAATTTATAAGATGTGAAATCATGTATCTTTTGGGCATGGGGATGGGCAGGTACTGGGACTGAGCCTAGGCATCTATTAGATGCTCCCAATTCCCCATCCTGTCTACTCCCCTGCACCATTTCTAGAAAGCAGGACTAGAATGCCAGTCTAAGCATAGGATCTGAATCCCAGACTGGCCTGAGATTTAAGCTGTATTGAGAGACACCAATAATTATAATAATTAAGTCTATAATTTCAGCACCTGGGAGGTAGAGGCGGGAAGAGGACAACTCTGGACCAACCTAGGTTACATAGTTAGACCTTAACTAAACGGAAACGTTAGGTGAGAGATGGCCGTGTCGGATGCGGGAGACAGGCCAAGCCCAGCTCTGCTGTGCTACAGGTTGTTGGCCCTGTCATTTGGTCCAAGTCTGGTCTTCCAACCTGCTCTCTAAGCTGGCTCCAGCGGCCACCACCCACCAGTGCCCCGAACTCGGTGTCCTTAGTGCTGTCCGACCACAACACGGCACCAGTCCCCGGTCCCAGGACACCCCATCTTCACTGCTGCCTGGAACTGTGGCTTAAAGCCCAGTTCTTTCTAACATTCTATCCACTGCAGGCCAGGCAGGCCTAGACTTCACTGCATGACTCACAGCAATCCTCCTGACTCAGAGGCTTTCCAAGTGCTAGAATTATAAGAACAAGCCACTATACCAGTTTCCAATGCTTCTTACCCTGCATATTTTTTAAGTTATTAATTCTTATTTGATGTGTATGGGTGGTTTGCCTAAATGTATGTATGTACAGCATGTGTGTGCCTGGTACCTGTGAAGGCCACAAGAGAGCATGAGATCCCCTGGAACTGGAGTCACAGGGGGCTGTGAACCATGTGGGTGCTGGGAACCAAAGCCAGGTCCTCTGCGAGAGCAGCCAGTGCCCCTAACCGCTGAGCCATCTCTCCAGCCCCACAACCTGCGTCTTTGACAAGCCCTACTCTAAAGTTTGGTACTCCAGTACCAGAGCCTACAACCCCTTGCTCCCGAGGGCCCGACAAGCAGTCCTACTACCCGAGTGGCCAGGGTTACCTTTCTGATTCTTGTAGAGCTTGGGAGCTGTCCAGCCATAGAGGCCATCCCCAGGCTCCTCATCCTTCAATACAGTGTCATACTTGGATAGAGTCTCTGTGGCGTAGATGTCATCGTCCTCCTCTTCCAGAGCGCCTACACCAAAAGCCTGCAAAACACCAGGTTTCAAAGCTCCCAGGCTGTAGGTGGGTTAGTCTGCACTGCAGGGTGAAGCTGCGTGAGGGTAGGACCCTGCAGACCACGTGACACTTCCAGATCACTGGGAGAGAAGCAGATGGAAACCCCAGATTACAGGAGCCTGAGTCCATTGAACAGCAAGGACCAGAAGCGAATGCCACACTCCAGCTCAGCCACAAGCCTCCAGCCTCAGCAGCAGCCCCCAGCACAAGCATGGGCAGAGATGTGAAGAACACCCCCACACACTGAATAGGCAGAAACACGGCTCTGACAGGAGAAAGGCAGACACATCTATCTGTCTCTGTCAGCATGGCCAGGGTCTGAAGACTGTGGGAAACAGCCTGAAACAGTTTCTTTTTTGTTGGAAGAATGAGGAAAAGGCAATGAAACAAAGTAACTAAACCATTTTCTCTTCACTTTTTTTTTTTTTCTTTTTGAGATCGTATCTCACTATGCAGCCCTGGCTGGTCTGGAACTTGTTAATGTAATCCAAGCTGGCCTGGAATTCAGATACACCTGCCTCTGCCTCCCAAGTATAGGAATTAAAGGTGTGCGACACTACACTGACCTACTCTCCTTTTAAAAGGAACCTGTGAGTCCATTTGAGAAGGTGGGCAATTGAAAGCTCCCCATCTTTCCAAAAGTAAACAAGCTCCAAGTCAAAATGACTCCTGGTGTGCAGTAGCAAAGGAGGCTGACTCAAAACTAAGAGGCTTTCTTCATCTGTTGAGCCATCCTGCAGGCCCCAGATTTTCGACTAAAGCAAAGCGTTGGCAAGGTGACTTTCCGCTTGGACCCACACAGATGAGGAAAATAGTCCTCCACTGGGAATACGGGTTTCTACCAAGAACACAGCACAGGCTCGTGGGCATCGTTATTAAAATTAGGAAGGCATGATGGGGGCTGGAGAGATGGCACAGAGGCAAAGAGCACTGGCTGCTCTTCCAGAGGTCCTGAGATCAATTCCCAGCACCCACATGGTGGCTCACTACCATCGGTAATGAGATCTGGCGCCCTCTTCTGGCCTGCAGACACACATGCAGGCAGAGCACTGTATACATAATAAATTTTTTTCTTCATTAAGAAATTGTCTGCTCACTCTACATACCACCCACAGATCCCACCTCCTCCCAAATAAATAAATCTTAAAAACAAAACTAGGAAGATATACATCACAGATGCCCAGGAAGGACCTTCAGGGAAACAGAACCTGGGGCTGGGCATATGGCTTAGTGAAAGAGTACCTGTCTAGTGTATGCAAGGCCCTGAGTTCCAGCCCCAGCACTGGAGCAGAAAGAGAGAGACAGACAGAGAGAGAGGAGAGAGAAGGAGAGAAAAAGAGGAGGATGGGGGCAGGAGAGGGCTTCAAAGTCCTTACTGAATAAACCAAGTGTCTCCATGGGGCTGACCCACAATGGGAAGTATATTTGTCAGTGTTTCTGCTTGTAAAATACAGAAACTTTTACCTGGCCAGAAATTCCCAATTTTCTTCCTTTACTCAATCTAACATCTTCAAGAAGATGGCTGGTCCCCTCAGACGGCCCACCAAAAAGATTCAGATGTTCTCCTGGTGTTCCAAACAGTGCTTGGCGGGGGTCCAGGCCCTTGTAGGCCAGCCCGTGAACATTATCTTTAGGTGTAAAATCCACAGGCATGATGTCTTTAGGAGCAAACGTCACGTTGTCGGGCAGGTAGTCATCATCTTCATCCTAGTCACGTGTGTGAGGAGGAATTAGGTGAGTCGGCCCTGGTGTCACGGCCTCCGCGCAGTGACTAACTCCAAACAGAACAGTTGCCAAACTCGAGTTTCTGCAGCCAGGAATGACCAGACCCCATCCCTGAAGAAATGATACTAGCAAAAGCAACGTCATGGTGAGACTCTACACAGAGGCTGAGGAGATGGACTGCTCTTGCAGAGGAGCCACCTCGGGCAGCTCACCGCTGCCTGTAACTCAGGGGATCAGGCACCCTCTTCTGACCTTGATAGGCACCTGCACACATACACTAAATAAAAATAATTTTTTTTAAATAAAAGAATCTAAAACAAAGGCAGGGGTGTAGCTCAAAGGTACGGCACATGCTTAGCACGCCCTAGTTTCAAACACCACCTCAAGAGATAAACAAGAACAAGGCAACAAGGCATGGTAGTATACACTTTAAGCCCATCATCAGGGAGGCAGAGGCAGGTGGGTCTCTGTGAGCTCAAGGCCAGCCTGGTCTACACAGTGAGTTTCAGATCAGCCAGGGCATCATAGTGAGACCTTGTCTCAATCAATCAACCAATAAATAATTAGAGCTGGGATATCTGTGGTGCCAGCAAGTTGCTGACTATATCGGCTGACACAGTAATGACAGCTTTAAGGTATGGATAGTTCATGATAGTGGATCTGACAGACTCCTAAAATTGCTTATGATCTTGCTGTTTATTTGTTTGCTTATCTATTTGCTTAGGTGTTTTGTCTGCCTGGATCTTTTGTTGTTGTTGCATTTTATTCTTTAATTACATTTATTTAATTCATTTATTGGTTTATTTATTTTTGTGTGTGAGAGAAGTTATGTGTGCACATATGTGCACATAGGCATGCATGCCATAGAGTGCATATGGAGGTCAAGGGACAACTTGTAGGAGTTGGCTCTCTCCTTACATAGCGGGTCCCAGGGATCGAACTCAGGTAGTGAGCTTGGCAGCAAACACCTTTACTCAATGAGCCATCTCACTGTTTTTTGAGGCAAAGTCTCACTATATAGTTCAGGTTAGACCTTGAGACCTTTCTTTCTGCCTCAGCCTACCAGGACTTAGAATATCAGTGTGCACCAGCATGCCTGGCAGTTTTGTGGGGGTTTGTTTCGTTGTTTTTTTGTTTTTCTCTCTCTCCGTGATAGGGATCAAACCCAAGGCTTTGCACATGCTAGGCTCAATTACCAGCCTGTGATCCTAAAATGTCACCACCATAAAGTAGCACATTCTACTGTAACATACCTCAGACCCTTCAGAGCCTCCAGGTGGCAACGCACAGCCATAGATCTTAACACCAGGATCTACAAAGGAGATTCCAAAGGCATCAGTCATGAGCGACTAAAAATAGACAGCAAGTTACTGACCCTCTACAAGTGCAGAGACACACCACTGCTCCTGGAAAGGTGCTGTGGCCTTAGGGTCGCAGGTGGATGACAGACCCACCTGGACCTGTGTTCCAATAATGTACTGCATGGACCCAAAGGAAATGACTCCTGTCCTCAAAGAGTTCACTCACATTCGGGGGACACAGAGCATAAGGAAAGAGCAGAAAATAATGTTAAGTTGGGAGTGTAGTGTAGCTCAGTCATGTGGTACTTGCCTGTGATGAGTGAAGCCCAGGATTCAGTCCCCAGCACCAAAATGAATGAATGAATGAATGAATGAATGAATGAATGAATGAATGAATAAAGGAAGAGGAGGAGGAAATAATAACATTGAACTCTGACTCTGTGATTCAGTTAAGGTGTGGTTCGAAAGCAAACTTTCACACTCCTGGTGAGAATGTGAACTTGTACAATCCTTCCAGAAGTTACCATGCATTACACCTAAAACCTTAAGATATGTGCATGTCACCTGACTTAGCAAGTCTGTTTCTAGCAATATGCAGCTTTCAAAACTATGCTGTAGGGCTGGAGAGATGGCTCAGTGGTTAAAAGCACTTGTTACTCATGCACCACATGGCAGCTCACAACTATCTGTTAACTCCAGTTCCAGTGGCTCCAACACTCTCTTCTGGCCTCCCAGGGCCCCAGCACACATGAGGTACACAGACCCACTCACCAGGAAAATACACACTTACACAAATTAAATAAAGAAGTAATCCTTTTTTCTTTGAGAAAAGGTCTCACTATGTAGCCCTGCCCAGTCTGGAGCTGTGTAGACCAAGATGGACTTCAACTCACAGAAATCCACCTGCCTCTGCCTCCCAAGGGCTAGGATTAAAAGTATGTGCTACCATGCCTAACTATTAGTAAATAGATCCTAATATATATCTCACACTCAGGGAGGCAAAGGCAGGTGGATCCTTGTTCTCTGTGAGTTTGAGGGCAGCCTGGTTTACAGAGTGAGTTCCAGGAGAGCCAGAGCTGTTACACAGAGAAACTTTGTCTCTGGGGAAAAAAAAAGAAAAAATGCTGTAATTAAGTGTCATGGCACATCGCTCCAATGCTAGCATTCAAGAGGCTGAGAATTCCAGGCAGCCTGAACTCCACACTGCAACCCTGTCTCACTAAACAAAACTAAACAAGCAAACCAAACTGTGCACCGTAGAAGTGGCCACAATCAATGAGCTTACCTAGTTTCTGTCTGCGCGGCTTTCTCTTCACCCGGGGGCCGACTCCTTGTCCCTCCTTCCAACCCATTTTTCTTAGCAGTTCAAAGCCAACAGACATTCTAGACAGGACATGGAAACATTGACAGTGAACTTCACTGGTAATAGGCAACTCCTGATCCAGCGCCTCTGCCTGTCTTGTCTGGTTCACCCCGCAGTTACAACACAATGGTACAAGCCTGTGGGCCAGCCTGGGCTTGGAAGCACAACTGCACTAGGGGAAACACACATCTGCTTCTTTGGGCCTTTGAGACGGGCCTATAGAGACTCTGGGTAGTCCTTGTCAAGGAGGCCTGTGGCCCAGGGATAACAGGAACAGAAGACAAAATACACAGAAATCAAAAGTTGAGTGACCACTCCTAAGTGGGTGCTAGATATAAAGCAAAGAACAATCAGGACTGCAACCCACAGAACCAGGGAGGCTACATAGCAGGGGGGCCCTAGGATGACGGTGGCTTATAGTAAGTTTTGGTTTTACTCAATCACTGGGCAAGCCTCAGTGAAACATTTCACTATTAGGATAAGAATTTGTACTGTATCAAGCTGATAATAGAAAAATAAATAAATAAAAATGAAAAATAAATAAATAAATAAAAGTTATAAGTGGAGGTACTCTCTGTGGAAAGACAAAGCTGCTCCTAGAAACATTAGTTTCTAAAGGTAAATCCCAGGGCTGGGATGGGCAACCTCCCTAGGTGTTGGCCAAGGAGGCCTGTGAGACCCCCAAACAATACAGGAATTGCCACTGCTTTTGGATGCCCACGAAGACTAACTCGTAAGACTCCATTTCTGAACACACCACATGCCTTGGTCACAGGACACAGAGACAGCAAACTGGAACTGGGTTCGAAGCGTCCCCCTTGCTGGGTGTTACAGTGGTGGAGGACTGCACAGGCTGCTGGGGGTGGGTCCTACTCAGCCATGCACTGTTAAAACCACCCCGCTGGGCAGCTGAGCCCACAGTGCAGCAGGGGCATGGGGCCATGTGTTAGGGCATCTGCGGCATACGATACAGGGCACCAAACTGCTTTCCGATTGGATCGGATGCCTGCTTGACAGGAGAGAAGTCACATCTGATTAAAAGTCCAAGACTGTGGAGGGTCACAGGCCCTGGGTAGGGGTCGGGGGAGAGCTACTGCTGTTGTTTTATTAAATAGACATGATGTATCTGTCAGAAAAAAGTTGGGTGACAGCCATGCAGCTTCGTAAGTCTGCGCACTTCACCGGGAAAGCCGAACCTCTTCTCTTCTCTAAGTGTGCTTTCCCTAGCACTTCGGGCTTCACCAACACTTCGGGCCTCCTTATTCTTTCTCAGAGGCTCCCCTCCCCACCGTGTGTCTGCTCTCCATGCTAGCTTTAAGGGTATGGCTTTTGTTTCTGTTTTGTTGTTGTTGTTGTTGTTTTTTTCATTCTCTCCTCCATTCTCCTTCTCTAGGCAGCCACCAGGACCTACACCTTGCTTGTGGGAAAGGACTGTATCTTTTAAACTCTAATAACATTGTCCTCAAGCTGGGGGTGAGGAGAAAAAAAGAGAAAAGGAGGGGAGGAGGGGACAGAAGGTGGGGAGGGAGTAAGAGGGCAGGGAAAGGGGGAGGGGAGGGGAGGTGGGGAGGGAGAGAGGGAGGGAGGGTACAGGCCTGTGAGGAAGGGAAGGAAGGGAAGTCACCCCAGTTCCTAATAGCCTTCCAGCCGCAGACCCCAGTGGCTGACTGGTAGCTGGAACTCTAGAGGATTCCATTGCAATGATCAAGGGAGACATTCTGGGTGAAACTCCTTCCTCACATCTGTGCCTGTAGCTGAGCTATCCCTGAGGAAGATCACTACATGTGTGCAAAGCACTCATGCCAGGAATGAGACCCTTCTCACTTGGCCGGCGTGATGAGATCATCAAGCAGCGTGGCTCCAGGAATAGGGGCCGCAGCGGCTGCCAGTTGCCTGGCTTTCTCCCGTATTCTGTCTTTGGTTTTGGAAGCAAAATCATCTGTGGTAACGATAGCTTTAGGTGCTATCCCGAATTCACTAAGATCCTCCAAAGAAGAAAAGAAAACAGAATTAGTTTATTTACACACATACACCAAATGCACTTGTACTATCACATACACACTCAATAAACACACTTGTACTAACACATACACCAAATGCACTTGTACTAACACACATACACCAAATGCACTTGTACTTCACATATGCACACATCAAATGCACTTGTACTACAAACACACACACACACAACAACAAAGTTTGAAAGAGATCAGTTTACTAGATATTACTAGATCTGCAGGCTGGAGAGAAGACTCGGTGGTTAAGAGCACTGGTTGTTCTTCCAGAGGACCTGAGCTCAATTCCCAGCACCCATATAGCAGCTCACAACTGTCTGTAACTGCAGTCCCATGCAGTCCGATGCCCTCTTCTGGTGTGCATACATTCATGCAGACAAAGCACCCACATACTTTAAATAAATAATGAAAATTTAAAGAGAGAGAGAAGTCAGATGTGGTGCACTTGCCTGTGAGCCTAGCACTAGGGGAGGCTGAAGCAGGAGGGTTGTGAGCTCAGACCAGCCTAAGCTACATAGCAAGACTCAGTTGTTTTGTTTTTAGAGGCCTCCTTGTCCTGCTCCTGGTAGCGTACAGCTTTCTGTTGCATTGCACTTGATTGTGATCACAGGTGAAGCCATGCCTAGGTTTTAAGGTCACGGGAGTTTGAGTTTAGCCTAGCTCTCAGTTCCTCAACCACGGGGTGCCTCAGGGTGGCTGGGAAAAGTCTCAGGCTCAGCACCCACGGATGCTGGGTTAGGGCAACTGGACATTTTCAAGTACATTTGCCTGTACATGACATTCCTGAGTTCAGAAACTGTCCCACCGTCCCCAGCACAGACACTGCTTGAGTGATGGAGAAGCCACTGGCGGGCGTACAGGGCACTGCATGGCAAACATAGAAAGGAAAAAGCCTCAGCATGGGGAGAGGGAAGGAAGGGGCCACGCCCAAGGACACTTGTCACTGCCTGACCCACCTCTTCATCCATAAAATCTTCAGGTCCAAGGACAGACTTGTCGGCCCTGTTCTGTCTTGAAGACACGAAGGTAGAGGGTGTCCATCCTGGAAAGAAGGAATTTGGACTGTTAGGATCCTAGACAGTATTTCATCTGCTGTTTGTTTTATTAAGATGGGGCCTGGCCAGCCAGGAACTCACTCGGTAGACCAGGCTAGCCTTGAGACTAGGGATGTGGTAGAATGCCTGCTTTAGCCTGCAGTGAGCTCCTGGGTTCTAGCCCCAGCACCTAAATAAGACATCATTCAGTTAACTGGCTGGTGGTGCATGCCTGTAATCTCAGCACTCAGGAGGCAGAGCAGGCAGAGCTAGCTTTGTGAGTTGAAGGCCAGCCTGGTCTACATAGCAAGTTTGAGGTTAGCCTGGTCTATATAGTCTCAAAAAAGTAAAAATAAAAATAAGAAAGAAGCCGGGCGGTGGTGGCGCACGCCTTTAATCCCAGCACTTGGGAGGCAGAGGCAGGCGGATCTCTGTGAGTTCGAGGCCAGCCTGGGCTACTAAGTGAGTTCCAGGAAAGGCGCAAAGCTACACAGAGAAACCCTGTCTCGAAAAACCCAAAAAAAAAAAAAAAAAATAAGAAAGAAAGAAAGAAGAAAGAAAACAACATGCACTACTTTCAATATAGACTTGATTAGACTATCTAGTGTGACATTTTAGTTTCTCCTTCTCCAGGTCATGAGCAGGCAGTGGCTGGTGTGTCTCAGTCCTACGTCAGGTGGTTCCTGGGCAGTTCTGATGTTATTCTGGCTCCTTGACCTCTATGACCCCCAGGTGCCTCATCTGCATAACACCTGTGACACTTGTCCTTAGTCACTGAGTCAGAGGAGGCAGCCAGTGATTAGCTGGGAGTCTGCCTGAGGGTACTTAAGGCAAAGCGAGACCAAATGGAAGTCTATCCGGCTTTAGTCACCTGTTGGACTCTCCCCATTTTCTACAACACAGAAGGAAAGTTCTTCACTTCCAACAGCACTAGAGAATATTCAGTGTTCTACGGTGTGTACCAAAATGTTTATAGACAGCTTTGATTTTTAAAGCCAGGAGGGCATCTGGACGTGGGGGCTCATGCCTGTGACCCCAGCACCTGGGAGCCTGAGAACCTCAAGTTCCAGGCCAGCCTGAGCTACACAAACAAGAATTGGGAGGGGAACCTTGAGCTCTACCAGTCACATGTTTGAGCAGTTCCCTGGCTTCTGTAGCATCATACCTTCCTTTGAGCCAACAGTATTGAAGTATCCTGCAGAGAAGCCGCCACTAAAGGCGCCATGAAAGCGCTTATACCTTCCTTTCTCATCCCTGACAGTCTGGTCCTGAAGAGGAACGGGTTTCTTTGGTCTTTCACCTGGAAAAAATAGTAAATGAAAAAAGAGAGAGGTGTGATGAGTTAGAGAGACTTTAGGGAAACCGTCATTTTTTAAACCTAATGTATTGCTGCTCACTTATAACTTCATATATTACCATTTATATGAAGTTGCTATTTCAAGACTTTATTAGCTTATAGTTTATAAAATAAACTATTCTCCTAAGAACTATGTTGCAGCAAGAATGTCCAGGCTGGGGACTGGAGAGATGGCTCAGTGGTTAAGAGCACTGGCTGCTCTTGCAGAGGTCCTGAGTTCAATTCCCAGCACCCACATGGTAGCTCACAACCATCTCCAGTTTCAGGGGATCCAATGCCCTCTTCTGGCCTCTGCAGCACCAGGCACATGCATAGCATACATACATACACACAGGCAAACCTTCACACACATAAAATAAATCTCAATTAAAAAACAAACAAAAGAAAAAGGAATGTCCGAGGCTGGAGCAGGCTCAGTGGGCAGAGTGCTCCCACACAAGTGTGAGAACCCAAGTTCAGGCTCCCATTCCCAGAATCCACTGTGGTAGTCTGAATAAGAAATTTCCCCCACAGGCTCATGTATTTTAATATCTGGTCCCTAGTTGGTGGCAATATTTGGGGAGGTTGTGGAATCTTTAAGAGGTGTGGCCTTGCCAGGCATAGTGGCGCATGCCTTTAGTCCCAGCACTCGGGAGGCAGAAACAGGCTGATCTCTGTGAGTTCAAGGACAGCCTGGTCTACAGAGTGAGTTCCAAGACAGCCAGAACTACACAGAGAAACCCTGTCTGAGGGGTGGGGTGGGGAAGTGTAGTGGGTAGCTGTTTGAGCCATAAGAGGAGAAGGTGGTGGTGTGACCTTGTGCCCCTGCTGGAGGGAGTTCATCACTGTGGGCAGGCTTTGAAAGTTTATAATCTCCCCCCACTTCCAGTTCCCTCGGCCTGCCGTGTTTGCAGTTGAGATGTGCCCTCTCAGCTCCACGCTTTGGATGTCTCCCATGCCTTCCTGCCATTGTGGACTCTCCTCTACAACCATAAGTTGTTTTTGGTCATGGTGCTTTATCACAGCAACAGATGAGTAACTAATGCACCCACATAAAGCCGGATGCGGTATCTCGTGTGTGTAATCCCAGCACTCCTCCTGCACACAGCAGAATCCCTGAAGTCCACAAGCCTGTTGCCCACTGAAGCCCAAAACAAAGAAAGCCTGTCTCAAGCAAGGGAGAGGGCCAAGACCTACACCTGAGGTTATCCTATCCACCACACTCATGCCATGGAACACAGTGCTCACACACATAAACATGTGCACACACACATCACACCAAAGATAAAAAACGTTCTGCTTTTCCTACTAAATTTCATCACAAAATCCAAATTAGGGCTGGAGAGATGGCCCAGTGGGTACTGTTTGCTGTGCAGATCCCAGCACCCATGCGAAAGCCAATGTGGACGTCTACAACCCAGTGCTGGGTAGGCAGAGATGAGGTCAAATGGAGAGCCATAGAAGACGACTCCCAACTTCAACCTTCAGTCTCCAGTCAAGAATATACAGCTGCACATACATCCGACACACACACAAATAAAAACACTTTTATAAAATTATACTGGGAGCCGGGCGTTGGTGGCGCACACCTTTAATCCCAGCACTCGGGAGGCAGAGCCAGGCGGATCTCTGTGAGTTCGAGGCCAGCCTGGGCTACCAAGTGAGCTCCAGGAAAGGCTCAAAGCTACACAGAGAAACCCTGTCTCGAAAAAAAACCAAAAAAAAAAAAAAAAAAAAAAAAAAAAAATTATACTGGGGCTGGTGGCAGGGTGGCACACACTTTTAATCCCAGCACCTAGGAGGCAGAGGCAGGAGGATATCTATGAATTCAAAGACAAACTGGTTTACATAGTTCCAGACCAGCTAGGATTATACAGTGAGACTCTGTCTACAAAAACATATATACACGAGGGGGAGGGGGATGTTCAAATGATGGAGTTTAAGTTTCCTGGCAATGAAGGGGGTGAGATGTTGGAGTGGTACATAACACCAAAAGGAACACTGGGGCTCAGGGCCTTCTGCTGCTAAGCATGTCCTTAACGAGTTATAACCCCAATCCTGAAAAGGAACATTTCAATTCTGTGCCTCCTCTAGAACAACAGCTCTGACTCTAGAACACTCCTTTCAGTTATTACTTTTCTCTCTAATCTTAAGAGTTTCCTTACCGTCTGTGAATCTCCATGAAATCATTAACATGCTCTTTTTAAATTGATGTGTGTGTGTGTGTGTGTGTGTGTGTGTGCACGCACTTGCCATGGAGTATGTGTGTGTGCCTGTGTGTACACACATGCCATGGAATGTGTGAGCCTGTATGTGGACACATGCCATGGAGTGTGTGTGTGAGCCTGTGTGTGGACACATGCCATGGAGTGTGTGTATCCCTGTGTGTGGACACATGCCA
>CABHPR010155143.1:0-17463 GCA_902168415.1 Peromyscus melanophrys
TTTCACAAACAGATACACAGGTGAGCAGTGGCATCCATGGAGCCTGCTTGTGTCCACATCTCTCACACTCCACCACCTGACTTCATCATTTAGTCACAAAACCAGAACGGTAGAAACCATGGGGACATTCTTTTCAGAAATGAGCTGATGTTGAAGAGACTTGTGAGGGTGCGATACCTGGAGAAGTGTAGTGAGGGAAGGATGGAGGAGTGAGAGGAAACGCAGCTTCTTTGCATGGCAAGAGGGAGGCCTAGATCACAGAGGACTCCATACAATCAGTTACACAGTGAGACAGCCAGCGCTACATTGTGGAAGTTGTATGGTTCCACAATGGGCTGAGATGTGCGGGAGGCAAACAGGCTTCTTTTTAAACAGAATAAGTCCCAGAACAGTTGTGCTGGCTAATTTTATGTCATTTTGATACAAGCTAGAGTCATCAGAGAGGAGGGAGCCTCAATTGAGAAAATGAGTCCATAAGATTGGGCTGTAGGCCGGGCGGTGGTGGCGTACGCCTTTAATCCCAGCACTTGGGAGACAGAGGCAGACAGATCTTTGTGAGTTCGAGGCCAGCCTGGTCTACAGACCAAGATCCAGGAAAGGTGCAAAGCTACACAGAGAAACCCTGTCTCGAAAAACCAAAAAAAAAAAAAGATTGGGCTGTAGGCAAGCCTGTAGGACATTTTTTTAAATTGGTGATTGATATGGGCAGGCCCGGCCCATTTTGGGTAGGGCTGCCTCTAAGATGGTACTCTTGGGTTCTATAAGAAAGCAAGCTGAGCAAGTCATGAGGAGCAAGACAGTAAGCAGCACTCCCGCGTGTGCTCTGCATCAGCTCCTGCCTCCAGGTTCCTGCCCTGACTGTTTTTGAAGATGGAGAGTTATATGGAACTGTGAATGAAATAAACCTTTTCCTCCCCCAAGTTGTTTTTGGTCATGGTGTTTCATCACCACAATAGTAACCCTAGCTAAGACAACAGTGCATAGATCTGGCAGTTAGCCAGCTCTCACAGTTGAGGGACAATCTACCTGCTAGGGAATACTCAGAGGCAAAGAATATCCCAGCAGAAAAGCTCCCCACATTGAGGCTACTTCTCTTCCTGTTTGCTCAAGGATACCTTTGACTCTGCCCACCACCATGCATCCCTTAGTTACTCCCTGTGATAACAGCTGAACTCTGATTTACTCACAGACACAGGGCTCCATGAGGTACCATGGCTGACGTTCCCACATTTCCTTCACCCTCACTGGTCTCCTAGTATCATTTACAGATGAACTATTTGCACTGAAGTCTTTGCCTCTTCGTTGATTGCCAGAAGACCTAAATTAACACATACCCCAAAGCATTCTCCCAGCATTGCTCTGGTGGCAAACAGCCCTTGAGTACAACTGGGTCTAGTTCAGACAAAGGTGTCCCTCCTTTCCATGAGTCTCCTGTGATAAACCCCTTTGCTTCTCTCTGCAAAATGGTCTCAAACAGTCCCGTCCCAGGGTTCCTTACACAATTTTTAAAATTTTTAACCTATAGATTGAGTTTTATTTTTGTATATATGTCTTTGTTCATGTCTGTGTGCATATGTGCCTCTTATCTGCAGAGGCCAGAAGAGGGCATAGGATGCCAAGGAGATGGATTTACAGACAGTTGTGAGCTGCCTGATGTAGGTGTTAGGAACCCTGTAAGTCCTCCAAAAGAGCAATAAGCGGGCCATCTCTCCACCCTGTCCTACAGGATTAGGTCTTTTTAAAAACCACACTGGGTGTTTGGTGAAGTTCCCAGTTGGTTTCCCGATGGAACGTTGTTAGTCCTTAAACTAGAAGTGTGGGGCGTGTATGATTGTCCACTGCAGCGTCCTGTCAAACTAGACCTGTCCAGAAGCACAAGAAGCATGTGTATGCTTCATCCAACGTTGTCCCAGCCTTAGGGGTCTTTGCTCAGCCTGGATCCTGTTTCATATGGATGCGAGTGTTCTAAAGAGAGGAGTGGATGCCCTTCTGAATGTGAGGCATAATTTTAATACTTAGACACGAGCATAATTTAATCACGCTTAGACACATGGTTCCTTGTTAAATGTTCACAGAAGGGTCTCTTAGACGTGTAATGTATGTGTGTTTAAATGTGTGTCAAAGGACAGGTGTGTTATTCAGACTCCACCCACCATTTTGTTTTGTTTTGGGGACAGGCCCTCTTAATGGCTTGAAACTTCCCAAGCTGGCTTTCCTGTGAGCCTCAGTGATCCTCCTGTCTCCTCCTCCCCAGAGCTTGGACTGTAGCTGTGCACTGCGTTTTAAATGATTGCGGGGGAATGAACTCAGGTGTCCACATTTGCAAGGCAAGTGCTTTACCGAGCGAGCCATCTTCCCAGTCCCAAGGCCTCTGTTTCTATTTATTACTGGGCTTTACTCATTAAGTAGATTTGTCCATAAAACAATTTTGAGTCTTGATTTACAGGGCTACCAAGTGTGTCATAACCAAGGCTGCGACTCATCCTCCCTGCTAGCTCCTGGTTCATTCATGGGAATGTGTTTGTTGTTTAGAGGGCTTCTGTGTGATGTATAGGGAGGAACAGGTCCGGGGAACCTGTTCCTTATGAGATTTATTGTAGGGGTTAAAAAATAGTCAAGGGCTGGTGGGATAGCTCAGTTGGTAGAGTGCTTATTGTGGAAGCACGAAGATTTGGGTTAGGAGCCTTGGCACCAGGGTCAGCCAGGCATGCAGTTGTATGTCTGCAATCCCAGCAATGGCAAGGGGGAGAAAAGCTACACTTGGCTGTCACTTGGCTAATGTAGCTGAATCGGTGAGCTCACGTTTGAGTTTGCTTTCTGTTGCTATGATAAAACACTCTGATCAAAGTTACTCTGTTGAAGGTTTATTTGGTTTACACTTCTAAGTCACTTCCATCTTGCAGGGAAGTCAAGGCAGGCACTCAAGTAGGAACCTGGAGGCAGAAACCATAGCCCTTGCTGGCTTAACCATAGGCTTTTCTACTTTGTAGTTTCTTATCAAACCCAGAATCATCTGTCCAGGGAAGGACGTTGTCCACAGTGGACCTGGCCCTCCCACTCAATAAATAATCAACTGTGGGCTTACCTGAGCAATCTTTCAATTGATGAAGAGCCTAAATGACTCTAGACTGTATCAAGTTGAAGCTAACTAGGACTAACCAGGTTCAGGGAGAGACCCTGTCTCAAAAATATGGAGAGTGTTACAGGAAGACACACAACACTGGCCTTTGACTTTCACACACATGTGCACCAGCATCCAAATGCATACAGGCATATACATAAACATATAAATGCACCATGCACACACAAAATAAAACAATAAAAAAATAAGCCAATCTGTGTGCTTGAAACATATTAGGTGTGAAAATATTGTATGTTCTAATGGATTATGTCAGCTGGTCTTGTACAGATGGAATCTATTTTGGTATGAATGCTATTCAGTATCTCTGAAAAGAATCCATGCTGTGCTGTTTCCAATGTGTGGCATCCATCGATTCTCATTTCCACTTCTGAGGTTGAAATGGAAATCAGCAGAAAGAGAGAGTCCTGCACTTCCCCACAAGTTGTCCTGGTTCACACCCAGAGTCTATCACAGCCTGTATTCAAGCTGTCTCACAGCACTGTGGCATAGAAAGCTGAAGAAGAGATTTACAAGGGTGAGGAGACACAGCTTCTTCATCTTATTTAATGTTTGATTATAATTCTATAGATGAGTCTTTTACACTTACTTAAGATTTTAGTCACTGTAAACCTGAGGAACAAACCTGAAGTCAGAAGAACTGAGTAAAAGTCTCTAGTTAAACCCTCTAGACCAGTTCTGAGCCCAGTTTATTATATCCTGACACACGGGAACAAAAATAGCATTCCTAGGAGCTTGGGGGACATGTCTTAGTTAGGGTTTCTATTGCTGTGAAGAGACCTCATGACCATGGCAATTCTTTTTTGTTTTGTTTTGTTTTGTTTTGTTTTGTTTTTTGTTTTGAGACAGGGTTTCTCTGTGTAGTTCTGGTGCCTTTCCTGGATCTTGCTCTGTAGACCTCGAACTCACAAAAATATGCCTGCCTCTGTCGCCCAAGTGCTGGGATTAAAAGCGTGCACCACCACCACCCGGACCATGGCAATTCTTATGAAGGAAAACGTTTAATTGGGGCTGGTTTGGAGTTCCAGAGGTTTAGTCCATTATAATGGCAGGACATGACAGTGTACAGACAGACATGGAGCAGGAGAAGGTGCTGAGAGTTCTACATCTTGATCCACAAGTGGCAGAAGCAAACAGTATCTCACTGAGCATAGCTTGAACAAAGGAGACCTCAAAGCCCACCTCCACAGTGACACACGCCCTCTAACAAGGCCACACCTCCTAATAGCGGCACTCTCTGTGGGGCCATGTTTTTCAAACCACTACAGGATAGTTCAGTGGGTAAATGGTACCTGCTGCCAAGCCTGAGAGCCCGAGTTCAATATCTGTGCTCTACATGATGGAAGGATACACAAGCTGCCCTAGAAATGGGCACCGTGGGATACACACACATACCATATGAACACACATGCATACATGAACACATTAATACATTAAATCATTTTTTCAAATGAAATGCTATCATCGATTTCCACAAAAATCCAGAGAGAGACTGGAGAGGAGAGGGTGAAGTGTGATTTATGGCTCAGGTGGAAACAGAGATGATAAGTGAGATAATAGCGACTGTTAGTGCTTGGGAGCAAAGAATTCTGGTGCTGGATACTGGTTGTCTGAACTAGAATCCCCTGTTTCATCAATTGTGGGTCATATGAGGTTGGATAGGGTGCCTGACTCCCCTAGTGCTGTGGCTGAGTACAGGTGGGATAACCTCCTCTAACCTAACCTTGGAAGCAGATCTAAGTACTGAGCCAGGCCTCTATTTTTTTGCACTAACATCTAGTTGCACCACATGCTCTGTAAAAAACAAAACCTGAAGTTAGCAGTCTAGGGGAGGGTCTCAGATGTTGCTGAACTGGTAGTTAGCTAATATGCACGAAGCCCTGGTTAGATTCCTCACACTACACCTGTGATGCCAGCACTCAGGAGGTGTAAGCAAGAGAATTGGGAGTTCAAGATCATCCTCAGCTACATAAGGAGTTTGAGTCTAGTCTGGGCTACATGGGACCTGTTCTAATATATATGTGTATATATGTATATATACATATATACACATACACACATATAGAGTTAACAGTCTAGTATGCAGTGAGTGAGGCTTGTAGGTTGTTAGAAATTAAATCAGACATAGTCTTAAAATCATCCCTGATTTTATGTATGGAAAAGTATGGCTGAGCTCTAAATATTGTACATAATTATGGTGAGATAATTTTTTTTCTCATTTCCAACCTAAAAGATAGCTCATCAGGTAAAGGCACCTACTTTCCATGCTAACAGCCTGAGTTAAGCCCTGGAACCCACATGATGGAAGAAGAAAACCAAATCCCAAACACTGTCTTCCAGCCTTCTCCTGCATAACTTGGCACACGTGTGTTCAAAGATGGACAGACAGACACACAGAGAGAAAATAAATAAAAAATAATAGATAAATACAGGTTTTTAAGTTTTCTTGAGATTGAAATTTCTTTCAAATGCTTTGAAGTGTAAACTGCAGGACTGATGATGGGCTTCATATTCAGAAATCAGAGTCATCAGCGGTGACTATGGACAACACTGCCTCAATTGGCATTTTGACTTAAACTTCCATGTATTTGTGTTCATGTTCACTGAATTTTGACATAATTCAGAAAGAGGAATGGGAGAGCAGATAGCTTGTCTTAGAAAGACTATACATTTCTTGAGGTCATCCTCATAATTTTCCAAAATACATTTACAGTTTGGCTAATAAAGAAAATGTTTGCTATGAAAACCACAGAAACCCTGAGGGGCTATACATTAGCTGCAATGTATGTGTGTGGGAGGGCAGTCTTCAATACCAGGGAAAGAGGCCTAGGCAATTACTAGCCAGGGAATGGTCCTTCATGCTAAGTACTTAAGCTGCAACTGGAGGATTCAGAATGTGTTTAATTTCATCTGTTAATGAATGCTCACAGCGACTGTTTCATTCTGGTTTCACTTTCAGGAGAGTTAGGAAAGTGAGATGGGGTTTTCTCCCCCCCTACTCCGATTAAAAGGAAAAAATGATTTTCTTCAGACATGTTTGAAGAAATCATCTTCTGTTAAATACTCTGTAGTTTTAGTTTTGGCTTTGATTTATTTAATTGATTGGGTTTTTTTTGTTTGTTTTTTTTACAAAGGTACATACTACCACATTTTCTTTTTTTTATGTGAATGTGTGGCATGCTTGAATGTGTGTATGTATGTCTGCATGTGTGTGGAAAGATACATGTTCATATATACAGGTATGCAAATTGAGAATGAAGGCTCTGTAACCTGGGTATCTTGTTCAGTTGCTCTCCACCTTTTATATGGATGAAATATCTCTCACCTAAAACAGGTGCTCACTGACCCTGCTAGTCTAGCATGCCTGTTTGCTTGGGGAGCCCCCTGTCTCTACTTCCCTTGCACTGAGATTACAATTAAGCCAGCACACCTGCCCAGGATTTACATGAGTACTGGCATCCAAACTCCTATCTTGCACTGCGCACACATTACCTGTTGAGCCATCACCATAGACCTGTTTTTTTCTATTTTAATATAATATCTTACATGTCAATATTTATAAAAAGGAAAAGATCTAAAGCATGATCAAGAAGTTCAGTTGGGGGCTGTTGGCAATGAAAAGAAAATTATGAAGGCTTGAAGATTTTCACTGCAAACTAGTAAACATCACTCAAGAGGGCCAACGTCCTACATTATTCTGCCCACTCTTAAATTTCTGTGTGTATTATTTTACACTTTTATCTTTTCCTATGTATAATTTATTGTAAGTTTATCCAATAGATATACTAAAAGGAAATGCTACATGCAAAAAACACAAGCATACAAATCAATCTTTAACTACTCAGAAACTATGGTTCCAGCAGTATCTAGACCTTGTTCACAGTATTCGCCATGGGAATGCAAGAGCAAGTGGCAGAGGGGAGCTTGAAATCCACTTACAGCTTGTTTTTGAGAAATTGGTCTTGTGGTTACATCTGTAATTATATGGAAAGCTAAAGAATGCAGTTACCCCACGTACCCCCACGTGTAGCCCTCCCACTACAGAAAGGGGGAAGTGTCAGTGTACCATACTACCTCTCTTGTGATGTCATACCCAACACTCAAAACACATTTCAAAGTAGATGGCAATCACATGCCTTTCTCCTTCCCTGCTTTGAATCATATTAATAATAAGAAATAAAATTATAATAATAAAAATAAAAATTCTTATTAATAATAAACAAAAAGAAGCTTATCTAAGAATAGTAGAGAGTATCTGATGCTGGAAGACAGTCCTCACATCCAGCGTATGTCCTAAGATCAGGAGGGCTTCTGCCTTACTTCCCCCAGCTCCCAGATCTACATAGTCACATACAGTGAGGGACTGTGCAGTGGGGCCAGGAACAGAAAGTCCCTGAGCTGCCAAGCCATGAGGTGAGCGAACGCTCTTCCGCTTGGTGGGAGATAAAAAGGAGCATCACGGGAACAAGTGTGTAAGCTGAAGGAAAAGGTGAATCTATTACTTATTCCCCTAAGCTTAGTAGCCCTCTCACCTCCTGTTCTGAGCAAAATGGTTGATTTTCACCACATACCTGTCCATCCTATAAGACACTCTTGGATGCTCCTCACTCCAGGTTCCAGAGGACTTAAGAATTCAGCAGTCAGTAACGGTTCATATTGATTTATTTTTTCCTACATGAGATGGAGACAAAAACTTAAGCCACGAGTCTTCCAATTCCGTGAGAATGAATATTTATTATCTACAAAGTTGAAATTTTGTGAATAGTCTAGGAGCCAAGCAGCTGTAGAAAAGTCCGTGTGTGTCTGGGTACAGCAGGCTACATATGAAGTGTGCAGTGCTTCCTCGTTTCCTGAGATTGTGCATACACCATTCCCTCCTCTGTTCCCTATGATAAGTGAGAGAACAGTGACTGTTAGTGTTTCCTACTCTGTCCAGGCATGGTCTGCTGGCCTCAGCTTTAGCTTTCCTGTCTGTGTACTGAAAGGCCTTTCTGAACACCTCCTAAGACAGCCTGTCCCCTGTACCACTATTGTAACTCCTGCTTTCTCCTGTGGAGGTTCCTCGCAAGCTTCCATCGAATTTTCCTTTCCCTTCCACCCAGCATTCTCCTCATGAAGAATAAAGGTTAAATGAACAAATGATGCCCATGAAAGGGCCAATTAATGTCTTCTTTCACCTTTGTACCCATAATGAGATACGGGTGAATCCAGGTGGATTCATAATACAAATTCGGACAGAGAAAAGAAAGAAGTGAAAGAGAAGGGAATGGAAAGGGACACTGTAAACACCTCACTTGCAGTGAACCTGGAGCCCTGAGTCACAGGATCGAAATTTGGTTCTGAAAGTACTGGGGGATGAAGTTCAGAGGCAGGGGACAATGGTGTCTTAGTTGAACATAGTTTCATTGATCTTTGACATACGAAACGGTGACTTTCTAAGACATTATTATCAGTCTCTCTTTCATCCTATTTCAGGAACTGGTGGTTGGTCCCCAGCAGATTCCAATGCCCAACAGTGGCTCCAGATGGACCTGGGCAACAGAGTGGAGATTACAGCAGTGGCCACGCAGGGAAGATACGGGAGCTCTGACTGGGTGACAAGCTATCGCCTGATGTTCAGCGACACGGGGCACAACTGGCAGCAGTACAAGCAAGAAGACAGCATCTGGGTAGGAAATACTTTGTCTTCCAGTGAATAGCAATGAGATGTGCTAATGCCAGCCAGTGAGTGTTTCTGGCATCTTGCTGTCCCCAGACTGGGGAGGCTTAATCACTGTCCTGTTCCCATTCAGAAATAAGGAAATCACATCTAGACCCTGGTTCCAGTGTAACTCTCTCCCCAGGAAAATCAGGGTGTCAACTGGAGAGAGTTTAGTGTGTTCCTCCCTTTCTTGCAATTTTGATATTTTTTTTCCAACAGACTCTGTTATGTCATCTATAAAAATAGAGAAACACACTGACAAAATCTGTCAGTAAGACTGTGTCATTGGCCATCTTATTTTCTTTCCTTCATGATGCTGTGGTAAAATTCTACCAATGATGGCAAGGGAAGTGAGACAGAGCTTATTTCAGTTTAGGGTTCAAGGTTACTACCCATCATGGCAGGGAAGTCATGGCAAGCAGGAGCATGAGGGGCCTGGTCATGTGGCATCCATAGTCAGAAGGAACAATTAATGTTATGTTAGTGCTCAGCTCACTTTCTCCATTGTTATACAGTCCAGGGTCCTAACCAGGGGATGCTGCCACCCACAGTGGGAAGATATTCCCATGTAAATTAGCACCATCATGATAGTTTCCTACAGACATGCTCACAGGCTTGTCTCTCAACTGACACTAGATTCTGTCAAACTGACAATTAGCACTCATCATATTGGTTGAGGATATATGTCTACTTATGTGTTTAAATATATATCAGACATTTTACATAACTTGCCTAAATAACCGAACAATGTCACTTGTCCAAGGTCACTAAGCGTGGGATTTGGCCTGAGGAATCTGTGCTCTTGTATGACTGTGTTAAACAACCATCATTCAAGGTTGTAAAAACATTCAAATACAGAAAACATGGCAAAGTTTAGACTTACTCTGGCACTGTGAGCCATGATCAGTTTGGGAGTAATGCACCTGCTCTGAGTTATAAAACAGCTTTCTTCCCTGCTGCAGCCCAGACACGTGCCCTCTGTGTAAGCCAGCGGTGGTCAGGAAACCGTAAGGAACAGAAAGCAGGGACAGGGAAACCGTAAGGAACAGAAAGTGAGCACAGGGTTGCTCTGCCTGGAGCTGTCTCCAGAGGACAGAGTTGAGGGCTTAGGAAGACGGCTCAGCAGGCACAGTACTCGCCATCAAAGGGTGGGGATGGAGTCCCGATCCCCAGAACCCACAGAAAAGCCAGGTAGATGTGATGGCATCCTTAGATTCTCCCAAAACATGCTAGCTATCCAGACTCACCAGAAAGACAATAAATACTGCCTAAGTAGATAAAAAGTGACAGAGAAAGATATCTGAAGTCAGCCTCGGGCCTCTGCACACAGGTGTACACATGTGTAAACATACATGCACGCATAAACATATATGTGCATATCAAAAGAAACTTCATGCTTTGAACAAAATAACGTAAACAAATGCTGCTTTTGGTTAGGAGAAAACCATCACCAATTTTTTTTTCTAAAAGGACATAAATGGGAAGACACGGTGATGGCTCACACACTCTTTCCCCCACAGAACCTTCGTCTGCAGCTCTGACTTCAGCTATTCCATCTTTCAGTGTTAGTCCAACCTTGCTGAGAAGAATGTGTTTTAGCTGCCCTGATGCTTGCTGCCTATCCACCGTCTGGGTCTCTGTTTGAGACGAGGAGTAAACTAAGCATTCTGACCAGTTACTAAATGGAGTATTGAATATTACTGTCATCTTTACTTGGGTCACTTATGATATCGGTTGCAATATTCTCACAGAGCATGGCTTTTCAGTTTGAAAGGACTCTTTGGAGGCTCTTCTATTTTGTTTCTCAATATTGAAGTCCACATCCATTTTTACAGATTTGTGCTTGGTGTGCTGTTCAGTTTGGAGTGAGAAATAAGCAGTCCTTCTGCCCGGGGAACCATTTGAAACTTTTATGTTGACTTTAGAGGGGAAAATAGATGTGGGATTATTTATTTTCTCTGGGGTTTTCAATCAGAACTGGTTGTTTTCAGATGGAGTTGCAGTTTTGAGTCATTTTGTTTCCGTCTTTAAAAAAAGATCCAAGTTTCATTTTCTTCAGATCTTAGCGGCCTTCTCTCAGTCTCCCTGGGCCTCAGGGTGCATTTCAAGGCTGCCGTCTCTGTGTTTGGGAACAGCTGGCAAAGGGCTCTTAACCTTGCTGGGGGTGTTGGTTCACTTGAGTTCCAAGTGTTTTTCATTTCTTTCAAGGCAGATGTCTCTCTCTTCTGCTGCCATGGAGAATTAAGTCTTGACACACTGGACTAATTTTGGGTGTTTAATAAAAGTACTCTAGAATCACCATGGTTCTTAGAGCTGCAGTGTGGAGGGACAAGATTGTTGCCACCATATCCCATCATCCTCAACAGCCCAACACTATCCAGGCACCATTAACACCACTAGTCAAAATTAAGTTTTATTTCTTTTTCTTTTTTTTAAGTTGTTTTGCTTTGTTTTTGTTTGTTTGTTTGTTTGTTTTTGTTTTGTTGTTTTTTTGAGACAGGGTTTCTTTGTGTAACCTTTCCTGGAACTCACTCTGTAGCCCAGGCTGGCCTCGAACTCAAAGAGATCTGCCTGGCTCTGCCTCCCCTGACTCTGCCTCCTGAGTGCTGGGATTAAAGGCGTGTGCCACCACCGCCCGGCTTTAAGTTTTATTTCTAAATATACTTGATTGCAAGATTATGATCTGTTTCTCCTTTCTTCCTTTTTTTTTAAATTTTCACAGTTTTTTTTTTTCCCTTTTCTCACTTGAAATGTGAACCTTGTCAGAGTTACTCTGGAAGAACAATATTAAACCCCACTGTTTAATTCACACACTGCTAAATATAAAAGTAAGAAATCATCAACTATACCTAACTCTACCTGTGTGTTGCAAATAGTGTCTAAACTCTGAAATGGTCTAAGAAAGTCTGTCAAACTGGTGTTTTACAAACATTTCACAAAATAGGTGATGTCTCCTTTTTAGCTAATATTGGAACGTGCATCAAAACATGGTATGGTTAAACAGATCGCCTTGGGTAGGAAAATGGCATAGTGAGTGGAATGTTTGTCTGTCACACAGCTGTGTGGACCCAAGTTCCATTCCCAGTTATATATAAGAAGAGAGAGAGTGGACATGGTGGTACCATTCTAACCCTAGTTCTGGGGAGTCAGAGATAGGTGATCTCTTAGGGTTACTGGCCAGCCAGTCTACCCAAATTGGTGAGTTCTAGGGTTAGTTAAAAAACCTGACTCAAAAAATAAGGTGTAGGGAGACTAAGGAAGATATGTGATACTGACCTCTCAACATACAAGCATAAATCACACATGTACACATACAATAGATTATCTTCTTGACTATTGCCAGCAGTCTATTGTGGGGACATCTTTGTGGATTTCTGTGGGCCTCTCTAGCACTTTGCTTCTTCCTGTTCTCATGTGGTCTTCATTTACCATGAACATTCCTTGTGTTCTCTCTCCGTTCTTGATCCAGTTGGGATCTCCCGCTCTGGTGATAGGATGGTCAAACACCCTAATTGTTATGCTAGAAACCCCATCCAATGACTGAGGGAAGTGGATGCAGATATCCAAGGTCAGGCTCCGGGTGGAGCTCCGGGAGTCCAATTGGCGAGAAGGAGGAGGGTTTATGTGAGCAAGAGTTGTTGGGACCAGGGATGGATGGAATACAGGGACGAGTAGCCAAACGAATGGAAACACATGAACTGTGAACCAATGGCTGAGGGGCCCCAAACTGGATCAGGCCCTCTGAATGAGTGAGACAGTTGATTGGCTTGATCTGTTTGGGAGGCATCCAGGCAGTTGGACCGGGTCCTGTACTCAGTGCATGAATTGGCTGTTTGAAACCTGGGGCTTAGCAGAGACACTTGGCTCAGCCTGGGAGGAGGGGACTAGACCTGCCTGGACTGAGTCCACCAGGTTGATCTCAATCCTCGGGGAGTCTTTGCCCTGGAGGAGATGGAAATGAGGGGTGGGCTTGGGGGAGGGGGACGGGGCGGGAGGGGGGAGAACGGGGGAATCCATAGCTGATATGTAAAGTTGAATTATATTGTAAAATAAAATAAAATAAATTAAAAAAACCAAAAAAGCCAATAGATTATCTTCGTTTTTCCTTCTGAATTTTTTAAAATTTACTTCAGGGATAAGGTTATAGATTCAGGGAATGAAATGAAAAAAAAAGAGGTCTTTGTTTTTGTTTTTGTTTTTTAACTCAACCCTCTGAATAGCCCATTTAACTTTCAATATAACCCCCATATGAAAGCCCATCGGTATGAGGTATCACCTTCAAGGATGCTGCCTGAGAGCATCTTTTAAGGATTGCTTTCTTTTTTGTATGTGTTTAGCATGTTCAAATATGTGTGTATGCCTACTGACATGAATGTAGACTCAACTCACATGTGTGTTGAAATTTTGTTTACATTCCTGTGTGTACATGTGTACTATTATATATATAGTTCCATGGATGGTGTTGAGAACATCTTCATTGATCATTCTCTCATACACTAAGGCAGGGTCCCTCACTGAATTCAGAGCTCATCTTTAAACCTTGACTAACTAGCCAGCTTGCTCTAAGGAGCTCCTGTCTCCACCTCTTCAGCACTGGGATCACAGACAGAAGGCCACACCCACTCAGTTTTTAAGTAAATTCCTGGCATTCAAACTCTGGTTTTCATGCTTGTACAGGAAGCATGGTCCATGCTGAGTCATCTCTTCAACACCCTGATTTTTTTGTTTGTTTGTTTGTCTTACTATGGGGGTGGGGGTGAGGGGTGGGGATGGGGTGGGGGGGGTGGATCTCATGGCCTGTGGCATACCTGAGGAGGTAAGTTCCCTCCTAACAGTTATAGCCTCGGGCTCATTTGGTTGTTTGCAGAGGTGTGAAGTTTGGTGTGCTTCAGTTTGTAATGTTTTTTAAAGTAGGTATCCCAAACAACACAGACAGCACACAATGTGGGACATCAATTTACTAGCACCCAAGAGATTTCTTTTACTTCAAGTTCACTTTAGGATAAGAACCTTTAAAAGACACCTTTGCAATAGACAGCAGAAAATCTCCGTGCACTAAAAATCCAATTTGTAGAGTTTCTGATCTGGCACTGAGTGGAACATTCATGAATGAGGCCACTGAGCAGCCACTTAGCAATGCCTCATGATTTATTAACAAGCTGAGCTCCTGGCCACTAAATGATCAGGCGTGAAGGTGTCTCAGGGACAGACTTTCAGCAATTTTTTGAATCCTAGTGGATCTGAAGTCTCTCTGGCTTGTGGTGTAGACATATCAGAGGAATGCAGAGATTAAAATTCTGACTCTGAGCAGCAGCCTGAGCCAGTGTGATTTTACTCTGTGTGTTGGTGGGGTGTGTGTATAAGCTAAATGACAAGCTGCGCAAGTCTGTTCTCTTCCACTCTGTGTATTCCAAGGACAGACCCCAGGTCATCAGACTAGGGGAAAGAACCTTTACCTGCTGAGACATCTCCCAAGTTCAACATTTAGGTCTTTACTGGGGTGCCAGTAAATAAAGCACTTGATTTTGCTGCCTGCTTTCACACATGCATCAAAAGTTATAAAACCTGTTTCTGGGATCCAACCCATGTCCCTCCTACTTAGAGACTTCCAAGTCACCTAGAATGTTTGATGACACCGGCACTGCCTCCCCTTCTTCGTTGTATTCACAAAGAAAACACAAAAACAAGAAACAGAGTCAGCTGGTGTGAATCCTGGCATTTAAAATTCCCCTCCTCCCAATCACATGCTTTCCCTTTCACATCCAGTTCCCACATTACCAATGGCCTGTACTCTTTGTGATAATTTGCTTCATTTGTCTTTTGCAAATACACTCCAAGAAGCAACTTTCAGGTGCAAACATTACCTAGAAACATTTGCTGCTGGCAGCTTCTTCTATTTGGATCATACTTCAGTTCATCCTATTTAGCTGTCCTGTCTACTCACATCTTCCTGAACTCCATCCAGTCTGTCCTCTATGAAGGGACACCCTGCAGGTGATGCAGGTCAGTTTTTCCAAGATGTTAGAGCTTTCACCCTCCTTTATGTGATAACATGCAGACTCTCTACTGAAGTATGTGGAGACCATGCACAAGGTCCCTGAGGAAAAAGAGAAACTTGAAGAGGCATGTCTGTGAAGAAAAAGAGGAAGCTTACAAGGTAGTACCTATGTAGCTGATGATCTTACCTCAGAAGACAACTTCCCATAGTTCAAAGTAATTTCCTTGGGATATCTGACCCCAGAACAACATGCACTTCTATGCAGCAGATATTCTTCAGCCAGAACTCCATGCAACTGGGCATTCTGCTAAGATTATGAGCACATCATTTTACTTTTTTCTTTAATTATTTATTTTATTTTGTGTACATTGGTGTTTTGCCTGCATGTATGTCTGTATGAGGGTGTCAGGTCCCCTGAAACTAGAGTTATGGACAGTTGTGAACTGCCTAGTGGATGCTGGGAACTGAACCCAGATGCTCTGGAAGAGCAGTCAGTGCTCTTAACCACTAAGTCATCTCTCCAACTTTCCATTTTACCTTCTACTGGAGACTAATTGGTTGCTTCAATTTACAGAAGAAATGGGAATTTTAAAATGTCACAGGAGCTTGGCTACATCACACGTAATAAAGTGACAGAGCCAGAACTCAGCTCTGCCTACCTATGACGTCTCAACCCATAAGCCAAAGGGTAGTACAGTAGCCTAAACACATTGGCAGCCAGGAACTAATGATAAAAGAGATGAAGCAGCCTCCATCAAGATTTCAGAACACAATGCTCAACTAAATCAAAGTGGAAACTCAAGCCTCCTTGGAATGATCCAGTATGGAGTGTTTTGTGAGAAGACGTGGTGAACACAGAGATGCTAAATCTGCTTCCACTCTGCTTCCTGACTGAAGCTGCAGTGTGAAGAATGGACTTTCGTTCCTGAAGCCATGTACTCATGAGGAATTATACTCCCTCACACTGTAAACTGGAGTAAACCATTCTCCCTTAAGTTGCTTCCTGCCAGCTATTTTGTAACAACAACCAGAAAATCAGTGAAGACACTAGCCTTTCCCTGTGTGTCCGAGTGTCTTGCAGTTTCTTCAGATTCATTTTGCATTTCACTCTTACGAAGACCTCACTGCCTTTCACCAAACACATGAGCCATCGCGTAGTTGACAGTGGGGTCCTTCAGCCTGTGGTGTGATGCTCTGGAGTTTGTTGCACATAAAATGCTTGCGATGGTTACCCAGCACTTTCCTTACCCCGAGGTCAATTGAAACAATGGATTGTGCATTTCAGTCATCAGTTCCCCAATTTCATGCTTGAGCAGCTCCCAAATTTTCTGGGAGATGCTCTCCTATCTTCTTGATTTACACACATTTATTCTGCCAATTTTGCCTAGCATGTCCTAAGTATTGATCACTGTTTGATATACTATTTTAAGCCTACCAATTTCAGAAAACAATTTGAGAGAAAGAAGCTCATTACTATCAACATATATCTTTTAAGCTCTCATTATGTGCCTAGCACCCAGGCTAGATACATGAACACAAAGACTTAAAGATGCAGTCTCTTCTCTCTGGGATGCCCAGAACCATTAAGGGAGTAAAACATGGCATGGCTCCTCTGTAACATGACCCACATCCTTATTTGAGTGTATGTGTGTGTGTGTGTGTGTGTGTGTGTGTATCAGACACTAAAGCATAGCTCCTCTATAACAAGGCCCACATTCTTATTTGAGTGTGTGTTTGTGTGCTACACACATCTGTGCATTTAGGAAATGAAGACCAGTGTTGTGAGTTCTGTTCTGTCACTTTCTGACTTAGTCCCTTGGGACAGGTCCTCTCACTGAAACTGGAGCTAGGCTGGCAGCCAGCAAGCCCCAGTGATCCTCTGTCTCTGTCCCTGACAGCCCTGGGCTACAGGTAGACACACTGTCAAAACCAGGGGGTTTTTGTTTGTTTGTTTGTTTGTTTGTTTTGTTTTGCTTTTTACTTCAAGGAATTCATTCTTAAAATTTCATGCGTGTTTAGCAAGTACTCTTACCCACTGTATCATTGCCACAATCCTTGCTTTAATATCTTTAAAATAAAGTAATAAGACTACAAAACATACCATCAAAGACATTTGCCAGGATTTTTGTGGCCTAGAACTCACCATGTAGGCTAGGTTGGCTGTGAGCTCACTATGATTGCCTGCCTCAACCTCCAGTGTGCTAGGATTAAAGAAATGGGCCACCATACCTGGCAACTGCCAGGATTTTAAAGATATTTTTCTCATTTGTTTTCTCACACACATACATTAGTAGTGTATACTATGGGTATTAATGTTTGAGTTGAATATTATTTAAAAAGTCAAAGAGGAGGAGGGCTAAACAACACTAAGGGTGTTTGAAAAGACCCTAAGGAATTATATTATTTTATGTTTATTTAAAATTACATATAACATATATTTGTGTGTATACATATATATTAATTGAAGTTATGCTACTTGGAATGTCAATATACCACCCACCCCCGACATATACACACACAGAATTCATTATCTACCAAACAAAAATCCCAGTGCAGACACAGGAAAACTTTTTTGAGTTGTTGGTCAGGGGAGTCCAAGAGATCCCCAAATAATACAGGCTATTG
>CABHPR010155144.1:9769-31279 GCA_902168415.1 Peromyscus melanophrys
CTTTTATTTTTATTTTTATTTTCCTTTCCTTTTTTTTCTTTTCTTTTTTAATTTTTTTTAAAAAGAGGCGGGTCTGATTCTGTAGCCCAGGCTGGTGGCATAGAACTCTTGGCAAACTTTTTAGACTTAAATGTCTGGCTTAGCTAGTGTGTACCCCTATGCCAGTTTTCTTTCCTTTTTGTGGTTTTTACTATTTTAAAGGTATGCTTTTGGTGTGGTGATACATACTCATATTATCATATCTTGGTATTTTTTTATGTACATCCTTTCAAAGGTGGTATGTTGAATTGTGTCCCTCACCATCCTCTGAAACATGTGGGAGTTCTATGCTATAAGTCAATGTATTTCTGTTATTTAAACCATCCCCACAGTGGTTTCACCAAAAGATACTAATACTTTAAAAGAACATTTCTTTTATTTTGGGGGTATTATAATATAAATACATAATTTCCCCATTCTCTTCCTCCATCCAAATCCTCTCCTATATCCTTCCTTGCTCTCTTTCAAATTCATGGCCTCTTTTAAAACTAATTGTTGTTTTACACACACACACACGCACACACACACACACACACACACACACACACACACACACACACACATTCCCAAATACATAAATGCACCCTCTTCAGTCTGTGTAATGTTACTTCTATGTACATTTTCAGGGCTGACCATTTGGTTTTAGATAACCAGTCACTGTGCTCTACCCTAGGGAAGATTATTTCTTCCACTCTCAGCATTACTTAGTTGCTTATAGTGCTTTGTGTGGGGATGGAGCCTTTAGGGCTTTCTCCCACCCGTGTTAGCGTGTCTATTGTTATCTTTATGTTTAGGCAGTCATGTTGGTGAGACTTTATGGGTGTGACTTCTAATAATTCTAGGAGATATAATCTCAAAGCAAACATCCCAATCCTCTGGCTCTTATATTCTTGCTGACCTCTCTTCTGCAATCATCACTAGCCTTAGATGTATCCATTGGGACTGGACTCCATATCTATACATTTTGATTGGTTGTGTTTTTCTGTAATCTCCATCTGTTGCAAAGAGAAGTTTGGTGAGGGATGAAGATCACACTTATCTGTGAGTATAAGGACAAATATTTAGAATCTAGTTAGGGATTCCACTAGTTTAATAAAGTGGAGATTGTAGGTTCTCCTCCGAGATCCATCGGACTTCACTAGCTCTCGGTAGTGGACTAGGGTTCCAGGCATGATTTCCCTTTTGTTAAGTGGGTTTTTAAGTCTATTTAGAGAGCTATTGGTTGCTGCCAAGTTATGTGTACCACTATTGTGCCCTTGGAGTTGTCATGTTGTGCTAGACCAGCACTTTTCAAAACTGGAAAGGAAGAGGCACATTCCCAGATGACTCATTTGCTGCAGCTTTTATGAAAACAATCGTATTCATACACTTCCAAGACAACTTTGGCTATTAATTATGTCTAAATTAAACATTATTAAGAAAGAGCCACATTTGTGCTAATTGTAAAGAATGTGGGATAATTTACAGCTCACATCAGCCCACATCCACCACAATATCAGTTGATGACAGTGTTCCCCAGGTTACAAATTCTACTTATTTCTTCAGGTTAAATTATCATGATATAATGGTCAGTGCAGTATTTTGTAACCATTATTCCCAAGGAAAAAAAAGCTTCCAAACATTTCTATGAGAGTATGATTTCTCAAGTTTCTTACAGTGTACCAGAGGATACAGGCACGTGTATGTTAGTAGGAATCTCTTCTTATTTCTCATTTTTAAATTAAAACCTTTGAAATTCACCTATGTTCTATACCATCTGTTGTGGTTGTATTCACCCCCATCATCCTCTCATCACATTTCCATTGTTTCTGGCTCTCCTCTTCCTGCTAGTTTCTCTTCCACTTTCATGTTTTTTTTTTTCCTCTGTGTCTTTCTCTCTTTCTCTCCTTTTGACCTACTGAGTTGAATTAGAGCTGCTTGTAGGAATGCGGTTAAAGAGTTATTAACTAGACACGGACAACTTCCAAGTTGCTACACTACTGAGGAAAATGGCGCCCCTCCCATGGTAACCATTAAATGTTGAAAGGCATAATTTTATGCATTATGCTCATGATTTCAATGGCCATGTCCTAGACATGAGACAATGTTTTATAGCAATCTTTATCCTATGGCTCATGTATTTTTTTCCACCCCATTCTCTACACTGTAACTTGGTCCTTGGGGGGAATGATACAAACATCTCATGTAGGGCTGAGCACTCAACATTCATTTATTCAGTCTCCAAATCAAAAAGGAGCTTCTTTACTCAAGGATGAAAGCCATGCCAGGCTATGTGTATAAACATGGATATTCTGACGGTAGTTTGGCCATATGTCCATTATCAAAACAAAAAGTAGTAAATTATTCTTAGGTCATATGACCTCTTCAATCACAGTTTTTTAAAGCAGGTTTACAGTAATAGGCAAGAACACTAAAAGCTGCAAGAGAGAAGGACTGAGTCACATACCCAGGGAGGGCCATCAGAGTAACATATCTTAAAAACCAATATTCCACCAAATTGGAAAAATCTGAAAGAGAAAAGTAAAATTCTAGATGCATATGATTTAAGAAAGTCAAACCAAGATGAGATAGATAATTTAAACAGATCTGTAACAAGCCATGAGAGGAAAACAGTATTTAAAAACAATAACAACAACACATGAGACCCAAACCAAGACAACAATGAACAACAACAAAACTCTCCTAACTAAATAAGGGCCAGGTTCAGATTGAATCATGGTGGAACTCTGCCAGGCTCAAGGAAGAACTGAAACCAACACCTTTCAAATTATTTCATAAAGTAGAAAAGGAAAGGCCACTCACAGACCCGATTTAAAAGCTAGCATTGCGTTAGTTACTAACAGTCTTTAATCCATGTTCCAAGAAAGAAGAGGAGACTTGTAGACTAATATGGAGAAACAATTCCCTGATGAGACAGTGCCTGAATTAAGTTTTAAAATGTTTGAATCACTGAGATTACAATAAACAGCCAATATCTTTGGAATTAAAGAAGGGGGATTCAATTAAGTGTTTCAGGCTGGATTAATTCCTTAAACATAATTTTTAAGTATTCAAGTTCCAAGAATTCATTTACATATAAAAAGAATGAAATGTGCCCAACCTTTGATCTAATAAAGCATTCAGTCTCGTGAAGAGGATGACAAGAAATAAAAAAAAAAATTGAATGGTAATTATACTCCTTTCAGAGAAAAACAATGAAGAATGACTGGAAGTGAGCCACTGCATGGGATGGTGGGATCTGAAGTAGCAAGGTCCCCCAGGGAACAGTGGGTGCTTACCTGAGTAATTAAACGATATTGAGGATTCATGGTTATGCTCCTTGCTGTTCATTAGCATGTGAACAGTGAGAGCATACTTCCCAACACTTGCCCCTTGAAGACCTGCATAGAAAGCAACATTTTTATGTGATTGTGAAATACCCCATGACAATAATACCGTCCTAAACTGAGGGGACCAACGTTGCCTGATAAGAACAGTTAGGATATACAAGTGAATAAATAATCTGCGTCATTTATTTTGGTGGAAGCTTTTTTGGCATTAGCCTGAAATTATTCTATTCTATCAACCCAATAATAAGCTTATCCAATATATCTTAGAATGAATTTGACTGTGTTTTTCTGTGCAGTCTTTATTCTGAATTCTGTGGTTTTTATGAATGATTTTCCTGCCTCTTTCATTCCTAGGGCAATCAAAATGATATCAGTATTATGATCAAAATTGAAAAAGCATGCTTCTATCTGCTCCAGAATAAGTTTTCAATTTTGCAATCGGAAAATTATGGATAATCCAGTCATTACTTAAATACTCATTTTTTTTTTTAAATAAAAGGGGAGGGAGTATTTTATCAATTTTATGTTGATTTTTCTTCCTTGTCTAATGTTATATTCTCCTGAATTTATGGTCTTTTCTTACATTTATAGGATGCCTGTGCATATTGTATTTGAAGTTTATATAAATCCTAAGTAAGTGTTATTAAGTCAATCATAATTAAAGCATTTCAAAATTAGATGGCTTACCCATGAGGAATGAGCAATGAGGAATAACTGGAGTCTGAGCTAGCATCTGTGGCCCTTAATATAGCTCAGAACAACCAGGAGACATGCTGACCAATAAGGGCTGGCCACACTGAGCTGCCCAAGGTCTTGAACTTTCCAGTGAACTCATTTGCATTTCAAGATTGCTTTATTCTGCACTCATGTTTTCTAAATGATAAGAAAAGAAGTCTCACTAAAAGTCTCCTTATTATAGTGATTTTGGTTAGTGATTTGCCTGTAATACATATGACTCAGCTTGAGCATTCCAGAATGTTTGGAAATAAAATTTAAAAATTCAATACAATTTTAATACAGGATACCCATTTAAATTGCATTTTAAAATTGGAAGTGACTTCTGTGGAGAAATAAGCCAGTCATTAGAAATAATAAAATTATAATTAGGGAGGTCAAATGTGTGTTTAGGGAAAAATAACTTTCCAAATGATTTTCTAAAATAATTTTTTCACAGAACCTAGATTTGTGAAAATTTCACATTTGGTCAAGTTTTTCAAAAGCTTGCAGAGAAATGAAGAACTCTCTATTCAAGGTTAATATGACAAGTCATTGAGTTACCTCAAATTTCAAACCACCTTAAGATTCACAAGTAGAGCAGCACAGTATGCTGTATGCTCAGATTTCACCGCTCAACATTTTGTAGCATTTGCTTAATAGTGGAAACTCAACAGTGCATCCACATGGAGGTGTTCACAGAATAACAGAAGATAAGAGATGAAAAAGACAGGAAATATTTATAGTCACCTATAAGATGGATAAAACGTGGAAGAAGAAACATTTCCTGAAACCACAGACTAAGGAGTTTAAAATTCTACAGATTCTTTTACACACACACACACACACACACACACACACACACACACACACACACACACACACAGAAGTAGGTACAGAGTTTCTGTTCACTAAACCCACTAACATATGAGGAAGAGTCTCAGAATTCTTTTTCTTATAATACTTATGGTATATTTTAGCATGTAAAATAGAAGTAATTTTGTATAAACTCAACCACAAACTCTATGAATTTCTATGCTATATACTTTTAAAGTGCAGAAACCTAAATCCATAGTACTAATAACTTTAAAAGTTGACTATTATTACAAATTATGGCCGGGTAGTGGTGGTACATGGCTTTAATCCTAGCACTCGGGAGGCAGAGGCAGGTGGGTCTCTGTGAGTTAGAGGCTATCCTGGTCTACACAGTCAGTCCCAGGACAACCAAGGCTGTTACACAGAGAACCCTGTCTTGACAAACCAAACCAAACCAAAAAACAACAAGTTAGGTTATTTTATGTCATTTTGTGTGAAATTTGAAAGCAAATTTTCCATATTAATTTATGATACACATGTAAATGATTTCTTTTATGCAACTTATATGCTCTCTCCTAGGAAGGAATATCTAATATATCTACAGAGCTAATGTACATCATGAAGACTAGTTAAAAAAGTGATAATATATTCAGAACTTTTAGCTGTGAAATAGATTCTGATGACTCCAGAGACCCACAGACACACACAAAAATACAATATAAGTGTGAAAGGATGAGTGTGCTAATTTGTTTGAGTGGAGGTAATAATTTTATTATGTATGACTATTTCAAACATCGTATTTTCTTTAATATATAATAAAAGAAAAATCTTTTAAACTATCATATACTTTGTTTATTCTTTAAATGAAAATATTGTATTATAGATATGGTCCCTGCAGTCATTGACTGTTACTTGATCCAGACAGTTTGCTCCCCTTATCTTTTCCTTGCGGAGCCTCCCCTCTCTTGGTTTTAATCCTTGTTCTGTCAATGATCTCTGGTTGCATGACATTTTCTGGGAGATACGAATTAATATCTATTTGTTGTGGACAGTGCACCACTGACAGTCTAAAACAACAATTCCATTCAAGTCTAGTTTGGTGAACCAATGGTTTTATTAGGTTATGTAAAGGAACAAGAGTGAAGGGCTTATGTATACGAGTATGTGTGACTTTGGAGCATCTTTATTGCTGGAAAGCCTCTGTAGTATGGGTGAAAACTCAAGAATTCTGCTTCCCATGCAGGGCGGTGGTGGCGCACGCCTTTAATCCCAGCACTTGGAGGCAGAGGCAGGTGGATCTCTGTGAGTTCAAGGCCAGCCTGGGCTACAGAATGAGTTCCAGGAAAGGCTACAAAGCTACACAGAGAAACCCTGTCTCAAACAAACAAACAAACAAACAAACAAACAAACAAACAAACAAACAAACAAACAAAGAATGCTGATTCCCTGGAGTTTCCTACAGAACAACTTCCAGGCAACAAAATCTGAGTGCCTCCCCTCTTCACCAATTGTTTGATGTTTATGTAACCTAGGCGAGGGGTCTTTTGAGTCTTGTAAGTTTCATGAACTTCTTGAATCATACTAACCTCTCTATTTCCTCCAAGAGGGCTTAGCTACATAGCATGCCACTCTTTTCCTCTGGCACAGTTTTTCCATCTTTCCTGCCATGGTGTTCTCTGACCTTTGGGGAGGGGGTGATGAAAATGTCTGGTTACTTTCAAATTCAGCCAAGACTGATAGTACTAGTAATCTACAGATATAACACAAATGTTTAGAAGACAATTTGACAAGCATGTAACCTCATATAATAGAACAATAGCAGAAGCCTCTCCACCAGGGCCTGTGACATTCTTAACAAGTTGTTGCCCTGACTTGTAGTACCAAACCTGTTCCCACATGTAGAGTGGCCTTAAATGTAGACGGGAAGTAGTTGGTTGTCTCCGTAGCAGCCGTGTTACTATGACAATAGCAGGCATGTCTGACCAAGCAATTTGGTTCTATAGCACACAGACTCCATAACCAAGAAAGACTGTTACTGTCAATTCTTCTGCAGAAACCCGTTTTCACACTTCTGCCTACGCAGTAAAATCTTCCAGAGATTGACAAAAAGCAAAATGGGCTTTAGAATAAAATTTCCCACAGGATCTCTGGCTCCATAAAAATCTTGTCACACATGCTTTAGACTAACCCAGATAGGCCTCATTTAATTTTATTTTCTCATCATTTTATTAGTTCTTTGAGAATTTTGCACAATATGTTTGATCATATTTTCCCTCTCCCTGTACCTCCACCAAGATTCTCCCTGCCTCACTACATACCCAAATTTGCATCCTCTTTTTTAAAAGTTTGTTTATGTTTTGAATTGATCTGGTCTGAATTGTGCTGCCCATGTTCTCCTCAATGTGTGGCCTTCCATTGGAGTGAGATCAACCTATTAGGGGCTATTAAAGACAAGTGACCCTCCTAGCCACTATTAATCCTTAGCTAGCTGTTGGACTCCAGCATTCCAGGTGACCAGGCATCATCCTTACATTGAAGAAAGCAGTCCTGCATGATTAACAATTCTGGTTTCTCCAATGCTTGCTCTATGTTGTGCTTCCTACATCTCTTCATGCTAAGATTTTGTCCAGTTTAAGCTTGTTCAGGTCTTGTGCATGCTGCCACATTACTTTGAGTTCATGTGTGCAACTAATTACCCTGTTGTGGCTAGAAAACACCATTTCCTTAGAGTCATCCACCGCCTCTGTCTGGCTTTTACACTATTTCTACCCTCTATTGAACAGTGATCTTTGTGCCTATCGGGAAGAGAATGTGCTGTCGATGTCCAATTTAGGGCTCAGCATTTCACAGTCTCTTATCTCTACAACTTGTCTACTTGTGGATCTCTGTGCTAATTGCTATCTATTTCAAATAGAAGCTTCTCAGATGAAGGTTCAGGGATTCATTACATTAATCTATGGGTATATAGATAGTAATTGAGAGTAGGTTTAATACTGTGTAAATTTTGTAGAATATTTATAGTAGTTTCTTCCATAAGGCCGATGACCTGTCTAATTACAGGTTCTTGGTCAAATAATGTTGCCAGGCATGGGTTTCTTCTAGAGTGGTACTTAAATTCAATCAAAAAGAGGTTGGTTCCTCCTATAACATCCATGCCATTGTGCTACTGGATGTGTCTTGCCAGGCACAAGATTCACAGGTGGATAACATTAATGATTGCTTTTCTTCTCTAGTAACATGCACTTCCAGCACTGTAAAAGCTAGTCAGTAGGGATGAAGCTTCCAGTTCAGTATCAGCCTGATTTCTCCATATTATATCACTGAAGTATGTGGTTTCTTCAGTAAGAGGGTTTTACCATCAAGTTGTGGAGTACATCCTTGACACCAAACTTCATCAGCTGTATAGTTGGTAAAGATTTTTTTATTCTGTAGGATGATACTTTATTTGAGTGATGGTTTCTTTTCCTGTACAGAAACATTTAGTTTCATGGTGTCCTATTTATTAATTGTCCTTAGCACCTGGACTACCAGGATCGTGTTCAGAAAGTCCTTTCCTGTGTCAAGGAGTTCAAACATATTCTCTACTTTCACTTCTAACAGACTGAGAGTATCAGGTCTTATGTTGACGTCCTAGATCCATTTGAAGTTGAGTTTTTTTTTTTTTGGGTAGAGATATAGATCCAGTTTTATTTTTCTACATGTAGCTATCCAGTTGATCAGTATCTTTGTTGAAGATTCTATCTTTTTAAATTTGCATTGTTTCCTTCCCTCTTGGTAAAAAAACCAAGTAGCTGTAAAACTGGGCTTATATGTGGGTCCACAATTCTATTCCATTAATCAATGTGTCTTTTTCTAATGCCAGTGCCATACTGTTTTTATTACTATAGCTCCATAGTATAGCTTGAGCTCTTAGATGGTGATGCCTCCAGCAGATTTACTTTTAATTGTTCAGGATTGTTTTGGTTATCCTGGGTCTTTTGCATTTCCACATTAAATTTAAGATTTTTTTCAATTTTTCTGAAAAATTACATTGGAATTTTGATAATGTTGAATCTCAGCTTACTTTTGCGAGGATAGCCATTCCACAATACTAATCCTTCCAATCCGTGAGCAGGAGAGGTCGTCCATCTTCTGGCATCTTCTTCAGTTTCTTTCTTCAGTGCCTTAAAGTTTTCAGTGTGCATGTCTTTCATTTCCTTGGTTAGGTTTATTCCAAGATACTTTGTTTTCCCTTGAAACTATTGTGCATAGAATCGTCTCCCTGATTTCTTTCTTGGTGTGTCTATCATTTGTGTGTAGGAAGGCTACTAATTTTTCTATGTTAGTTTTGTATCCTACTACTTTGCTGACTTGTTTATCAGCTTTAGGAGATTTCTGGTGGAGTCTTTAGGGTCTTCTATGTATAGAATCACACTGTCTGCAAAAAAAGAACATTTGACTTCATCCTTCTCTATTTATACCCTACTTATCTCATTCAATTGTCTTATTGTTCTATCTCGGACTCAAAATGCTATATTGGACATGAGTACAGAAAATGGGCATTTTTTAATTATTCCTAATTTCAGAGGTAATGTTTAGAGTTTTTCTCATTTTTTCAAGGTATTGGCTACAGGCTTGTTATATATTACCCATCTTGTGTTAAGCTTTGTCCTCTTTGTTCCAAATTCCGTGGGATTTTTATCGTGAAGGGACATTGATTGGATTTTGCATCTGATAGGATGATCACATGGTTTCTGTCTTTGATTCTATTCATGTGGAGGGTGAAATAAACTGATTCATGGATGATAGATCATCCCTGTATCCTTGGAATGAAGCTGGCTTTATCATGGTGCATAATTTTTTATGTGCTTTTGGATTTGGTTTGTATTTTATTGAGACTGTTATATCCATGTTTATCAAAAATATTGTACTGCACTTATATTTTTTTAATTGGGTCTTTGTCTGATTTTGGTCTCAGGGTAATACTGGCTTCATAAAAATATTTTGGAAATGTCCTTTCATTTTCTGTTTTAGCAAGTGATTTGAGGAGTATTGGTATTAGTTCTTCCTTAAAAGTCTAGTAAAATTCCATGCTGAATCTGCCTGGCCCTGGGGTTTCTTTTAGTTGTGACATTAAAAAAATGTTCTATTTACTCATTCATTTTCATATGTATATATTTATGCTTGAGTGAGCTCATAAGTATCATGTGCATGCAGCAGCCCCAGAGGTATTGGATCACCTAGAACAGGAGTTGTATGTGGTTCTGAGCCATCATGTGGGTGCTGGGAATTGAATCCCTGTCTTCTGTAAGATCATCAAGTACTATTAACCTTCAGGCCATCTCTCTAGACCTAATTTGGGAGATTTTTAATACTTCTTCTATCTCATTGGATGTTATAGGTCTATTAAAATTATTCATATTGTATTGATTTAGCTTTGATAAGCCACATATGTGTAGACACTCACTGATTTCTTTTAGATTTTCAAGTTTTGTGGAGTATCAATTTTTTTTAAATCTCTTCATTTTTAAATTAAAGTACAGTTATATCATTTCCTCCCTTCCCTTTCCTCCCTCTAATATTTTCCTTGTACCTTCCTCACTTCATCTCAAAATAATGGTCTCTTTTTCTTTGTTATTATTATATGCATGTATAAATGTACAAATATATAAATACAACCTGCTGAGTCTCTTTAGTGTTGCTGATATGTATATGATTTCAGGGCTTACTACTTGGAATTGGATAATCAATTAGGAGGCTCATCTTTGGGGGTGACTCCTTAGTTTCCTGTAGCTCTTTTTCTAAGGAGTGAAGTCCCAGGATATTTCCCCATTCCATGTCAGCGTGTCTGTTGCTGTTGTAATTGTTAAGGCCATATTGTTGAAGTACCATGGGATATTGTTGTTGCTCTTGTTTTCCTCCCAGTAGTTGAAAGTAAGTCCCTGTTCCTGGATGGCATGCACTTTGAGTGTGGAACTTGGAGAATTTGAGCTGGACCTTTCCCAAAAGTCTCTTCCCCAATGACTAACTTTCACAGCACTAGAAGGTACAATAAAGCTGCTAAGAAAGGGAAGAAACTACTAGTCCTATTCAACTGTGATTCCTATGAACCACCACAGTGGCCAGCATGACAAAATATCCCTAAAGGTACAATAATGGCAGTCATATCTTGATGGTAACCAGCAGCTCTCTATTTGTTCTTCAAGCCCACTCAACAGGAGGGAAATCATGCCTCCTGGAAACCTATTCACCTAATCAAGACTAGTGAGTTCATGGATCTTAGAGAACCTTCTATTGCCATTTTAGTCAACTAACATAATTCCTAACTGCATTTAAAATACTCATATCCACAAAAGTGTAGCTTTTATTCCTCATCATCTTCCTTCCTTCCTTCCTTCCTTCCTTCCTTCCTTCCTTCCTTCCTTTCTTTTTTCTTTCTTTCTTTTTTTGTGATTGAGTCCTTTGCTATGTAGTCTTGGGTGGCTGATACTACACAGCTCAGATTGACCTTGTACTCCCAGCAATTCCCCTGTCTCAGCTTCCTGAGTGCTGGAATTACAGGCTTCCAACACCACATCTGGCTTATTTTTATGGCCTTTAAAGCCTATTTTAGCAGGTTTATTTTGTAATACTAAGTTTCTCATTACCGATTCCTTTAGATGTTTAATACTGATCTTTATTATTTAAGCAAACAGGAAACAATAGGATGTAGAGAATCATTTTAGGATGTCTGTAAGTTCAACACTACATGTAGGGTTGTTTTGTCATCTTATTTCCAACTTAAATTAGCTAGCTGAACTGATATTCTCCAAGACATAACCACTCTTGGATATATGAGGATAATGTGAATGTAACCTAATATCCTTTGGTCCTAACTAGTAGTTCAAGGACCTGATAGAGTTTATGTATTTTTCTCATCTTTCTAAATCTAGTTGCCAGCATAAGAAGTTTAAGTTGAGTATCATTTCATTTGGGTTTTCTAAAAAAAAAAAACAAAAAAAAAAAAAACAAACTCTATTTTCATTTCTTGGATTAGCTTCCTTATTGTATTCATTTTCATCTTTTTCTTTTTTCTTTCTTTTTTGAGTTGTTTGCATAGTTATTATCACCCATTGGAATTCTTTATCTGGTAATTCTTCCTGTCATTTTCAATAGGGCCCATTGATATAAGATTTGGATTTGTGGTAGGAGGCATGCTGTTTTGTTGATATATTTATTTGTATTTTGGTATTTCTATGTTGGGATTTGAACATCTGGAGTTTGTTGGTTGAGTGATTATTTCATTTTTTTTTTGTGTAAATTGGATCTCTTATTTTCTCAGGGATGTTTACCATGTTCAAGAGAAGGGCTCATTCATAGCAGTGTTGGGATATTGTTTTCTCTATTTGTCTGAAACTTGGGGTTACAACATCTGTTCCAGGTCTTCTGCTTGTTAGCTGTAGTCTTGTGCCTTCAGTGGTTTAGACAAGGAGCTGAGAAGTTTCCTCTGGTCATCATGCAGACTGGTTCTGGGTCTCCAGTCCAGATAGTACAACTATGTGATTTCAGTAATGGGAGCTGGCAGGGATCTGGTGAGTCCTGAGGTGAAGGTATCCCAGAAACATGTGGTGGCTGAAGAGTCCATTTTGTGGGGCAAACTAAGAACTGGCAAGTTTGAAAGAGAGGTCATCATTCTTGTCAAACAGCCATGATATTTCGGGGATACCAGAATGGAAGGGGACTGGGGACGGGAACATGTAGCCTACTTGGCTGTCTATGCCATATGGTCCAGCTAGAGAGTACCTGATTGGAAGCAGCCTGAAATTTGGTAAGTCTCCAAAAAGGGGAAAGAAGCCAAGAAGGGGTGGTGGTCTCTGGCAAGCAGCTCAGAGCTTTGGAGTAATTCAGATGGAGGAAGGCTGAGAAGAAGAACACAGGTAGCCTACTTGGGTCTTCATACCACTTGAGATGGTTGGGAAGTCCATGGTGGGGAGATCTGATGAGGCTCTAAGCTATGGAGATGGGCCAGGAAGAGGTGGTCGTGGCAAGTAGCCATAGGGCTTTGTGGTTGCCCAAACTGAATGAGGCTGAGAAGGTCAGGTCTTGTGTTTTGGTTTTTCTCTTTTCATTTCCTCTTGAATGTGTTAGCACTTTAGGGACCCAATTTACACAATAGTATAAATAACTTAGATATGTCAAACCTTTTCCTATTTATCAAGAATCATGTCTCACCCTTTGTTTAAAAGAACTACAAAATCCCTATATCACTTCCAGGGCCCTGGTTGAATTAACTTTTTTTGTTTTGAAATTTTTTGAGAAGAATTAAGTATTATTGCTGTTGTTGTTTGTTGTTGTTGTTGTTGTTGGTAGTGGTGGTGTGTGTGTGTGCGTGTGCACATGCACATGTGCATACACATGTATGTTATGTCATATGTGTGGACAACAGATTTTTGGGAGTTGGTGTTCTCCCTCACACCATAGGTTCTAGGGATCACACTCAGCTCATCAACCTTGTGTAACAAGTGCTTTTATCTTCTGAGTCCTTTTGCTGGCCCCAAATTGACTTTCTCAACACTCCAATGAACATAGTACTATCCAGCCCAGTGAACTGAGAAACACTGCGTCCCAAAGTAACGCCAGCTCTTCTCCTATTATCTCCTAGATGACGCTGCTGTTCAGGGGAACCTCAGCTAATAAATAACAAGTCTCCCTAATGACATGTGTGAGTCAGTTCCTCGGGACTGATTTTCACCAAGCTGTCTTGGATTAGGCAACATTTGTCTCAAGGAGAGCTGAGTAGTTCTATTCTACAGTTTCTGTACTCCATGGCACTCAGACTCTCCTCACCTGACTCATGTCCCACAGCCTCATGAGACAGGTTTAATGATGCAGAATGTTCCTGGGTTATCACAGTTAGGAATTTTTGTTTTTTTCTGATTCTGAGTCTGTGTAGCCCTGGCCATCCTGGAACTCACTATGTAGACCAGACTGGCCTTGAATTCACAGAGGTTTATCTGCCCCTAAATCCCAAGCACTAATATTGAAGACATGTTTCACCATACTCAGCCAGTTGATATAAGATTTTGGAAGGCTGGAGGGGTGGGAGGAGGGAAGAGGGGAAATCTGTGATTGGTATGTAAAATGAATAAAAATTTTCTTAAAAAAAGATAAAGATTTTGGTATTATTTATAGGCTCTTGGGTGAAGGGTAACACTAGAATAAGGTGATTATCTGGCAGCTGCCTCACTACAAAACTTCACCCCAGTATGGGTGAAGACTCATGTAATCTGAATTCCTAGAGTTACCTGAGTAACTTAGAGGCAGTCTCCTCTTTCTTCACAATTTCTTACTGTTTATATGATCTGGGAGAAGGTCATTCTAGAATCTTGTAAATTTCATAGGTTTCGGGAGTCTAATACGTTTTATGAACTTCCTGAGTCTTAAAAGTTTAGTGAACTTCTACAACTTAAAGTGCCTCCTTCCAGGAAGTAATGTCTCATCTTGGAGGAAATAGCTACTTCTAAATTAACAGATATAAGATTCAGAATATGCGATATTTGTTTTCTCCACGGGAATGAACTAGGCCCTCTGCATAAGCGAGACAGTTGTGTAGCTTGATCTGCTAAAGGGGCCCCCTAGCGTAGGATCAGGATCCATCCCTGGTGCATGGGCTGGCTTTTTGGAGCCCATTACCTATGGTGGGACACCTTGAACAGCCTTGATGCAGGGGGAGTGGCTTGGATCTGCCTCTACTGAATGTACCAGGGTCTGCTGACTCCCAATGGGAGGCCTTACCTTCTTGTAGAAGGGAATGGGGAGTGGCTGTGGGGGAAGGCTGGAGGGGCAGGAGGAGGGAAGAGGGGGTTCTGTGATTGGTATGTAAAATAAATAAAAAAATTCTTAAAAAAATAAAAAAAATTACACCTCCCCAAAGAAGTTAATATGCATAGAAGAAAAAGAAAACATCACACATTCTCAATGTCTGTGAATGGCTGGTGAATATCAGTGCTCAATGGAGGGTCTAAAGCACTGTAGGTCTTATGAATATGACATGACATAAATAAGGTGATGATCCCTAGTGACATTATGTGTTCCTCAGAAGCCCTTTTGACTGTGCCCTGTGTCACACTAGTCTCAGAGACCACTGAGGTATTTTCTGGAACTGCTACCAGAGTTCTGCTTTTCTCATCTAAGCATCCTTGTCATTTCTACAACACTATTCCTACAGTGGTAGCAGTCTAATGACTTATGGTATTTGGGTCCACTTAACATCACCCCAGGTCCTTTGGCTGAGCTATCACGTGATGTCCATTGGAACTGGAGTTAGGGATGGTGTGAACCATCATGTGAGTACTGAGAACTGAACTAACATCCTCTACAAGAGCAACAGGTGCTCTTAATTGCTGAGCCGTCTCTCCAGGACCCATAGATGTAACTTTTTAGAAAGGTCTCTCATAATGATTAAGGAAGCAATCCATCACGAGGATGGTACAATTCTAAATATATGTATACTAAACATGAATATGCCCAATTTCATAAAACAAATAGTTCTAAATGTACAGTCATAGATTAAGCTGAACAAAATCATAGTGGGTAACTTCAATATCCAAATCTTACCAATAGACCAATTATCTTAACTAAAATTAGAGAAACATATAAGTTAAATGATATAGATATAATGAACCTAATAGACATCTACAGTATATTCTGCGCGCGCGCGCGCACACACACACACACACACACACACACACACACACACACACATCAAATTAATAACATGAGATCCCAATTCAATTCAGAAAATCATTAGAACATATTTTAGAGAGTTGCTTGTCACCAAACAGGAAAATCTAAAAGAAATGAATTTCTGGATGCATAGACCTACAAAAATTGAACCAAGATGAAATAAACAATTTAAACAGATCAAAAAAAAAAGTAATGGTATTAAATCAGTAATAAAAAAATCCCTAAGCTAGGAAAGTTCCAGTTCTAACTGGATGAACTGCTGAATCCTTCCCTAGCTTTAAAGAAGAACGAATGCTCATTCTTCTCAAACTGTTTCATAAACTAGAAAAGGAAAGAATGCTACCAGACTCCTTTTTAATAAATACATACATAAATACATAAATAAATAAAGCCAGTATTACTCTAATGCCCAAACCAGACAGAGACAGAAGAGCAAAGAAAATTATAGGCCAGTTTCCCCGATGAATATAGATGCAGAATTCTCAATAAAGTATTTGCATACTGTACTCAAGAACACATTAAAAAGATTATTCATATTGATCAAGTTAACTTCATTGCTGAGACTCAGGGATAGATCAGCATAATCAAATCAATAAATGAAATACATACCATAAGTGGACTCAAGGACAGAAATTACATGTTCATTTCAATAGCTGCAGAACAGGCTTTTGACGAATTCCAACCATTTTTCCTGACAAAAGCCATGCAGAGAATAATAGCAGGAACATATCTTGGCATAATAAAGGCCATATACAGGAACTCTGCAGCCAGCATTATACTAAATGCTGAAAAACAACACAAAACAAAACTCTAAGCATTTCCACTTAAAGCGGGGACCAGACAAGACTGTCCACTCTTTTTATTCTTTTCTAGTACAGTTTTTGAAGTTTTCACTAAAGCAACAGGAAAAGAGAAGGAAGCAAAAGTGTCCTTGTTTACAGACAATGTGATTCTATTGTACCTAAGGCACCCAAGAGACACTACCAGGAAACTCCTAGCACTGACAGACACTGTGCAATGGGGCGGGGCACAAAGTTAATTCATAAAAACCAGTAGTCTTCCTGTACCCTAATGGCAAACATGCTGAGAAAAAAAAATCAAGGAAGCAATCTCATTCATAATTGCTTCAGAAAATAATATGCCATAGAATAAACCTGACCAAGAAAACAAAAGATCTCTACAGTGAAAACCTGAAGATATTGAAGAAAGAAATAAAGATACTGGAAGATGGGAAGACATCCTAAGATCTTTGATTGGAAAAAATGGCTCAGTAATGGCTTTAAAGAAATTTGTGTTGTCTTTTGATAGTACAATGTAATTACATCATTTCCTCATTTCTTTCCTCTTTCTAACTCCTCCCATGCATGTCTTTTTCCTCTTTTAAAATCAGTATATTGTTTTCTTTGTATCTTCTCCAGGGAAGAGTATACCAAATGGTTGTCCAATACAAAATAGCTCTTCAAACATGTACGTATGAGTGACATTATAGATACTGAGCAAGCTGTATTTAGGAATGCACACATATACATATATACCTAACAACAACAACAAAAGATGCCAGGGATGGCTGTCTTATCGAAAATAATGTGCAAATCCAATATGCCTTTTAAAAATCCCCATGATATTCTTCACAGTAACAAAGGAATCTTAAAATTAGCATGGAATCTCAAAGACTCCAGGTAACCAAAGCAATTCTGAGCAAGAATAATAATGCTGAAGATATAATCACATCTAATTTAAATTTATAATACAGAGTCTTAGACAAAATAGCAGCATGGGCCAGGCACAAAAAAATAGATACATGTGTTAGTGGAATAGAATAAAAGGTGAAGATATAAACTCTCACAGCTACAGACATTGACTTTTTTTTTTTTTGGAAATATCAAGTATAAACACTAGAAAAAAGCACCTTCAACAACCGGTGCTGGAAAAACTGGATAGCTGCACGTAGAATAAAACCAGTGCACGGTCTCTCACCCTGCACACAGGTCAACTCCCAAAGGACCACAGACCTGAATGTAAAACCTTAAACTTCTACAGAAAAGAGTTGTGGAAACTCTTCAAGTCATAGGCATAGGTGAGGACTTTGTGCACAGGAATCTAGTTTAGAAATGGAGCTAACATGACAAATGAGACCGTATGAAATAAAAAAAAATATTCTACAAAGCAAAGGAATTGTGGCTTGAGTGAAGAACTGTCCTAACTAATGGTAAAATGTTTTAGACAGTTATACATCTGACAGATGACGAACGGCTATCATATACAAAGAACTCAAAAAGTGAACAACAAGAAGTAGAACATCCCAATCTGCAGTGGACCAATGAAATTAGACACAGTTCTCTAAAGATAAAATGGAAATGCCCAATAAACATATGAAAAATGTTTGACCTCATTGTCTATTACGGGAATTAAAATCAATACTTCATTGACACTCCACATCACCCCAGTCAGGACGATAGTCATGGAGATAACACTAACGAATGATGATGAAGGTGTGAACAAGAGCTAACCATAACTGCAAGTGGGAATGTAAACTGCCAGCTCCTCTGAAGTCATACTGAGATTTCTCAAAAAATTAATAGATCTTCCCTATGATGCAGATATACCACTCTGGGGTTTGATGCAGATATATGACTCTTTGGGTATTTATTCCCAATCAGCCTGTCACAGACATAATCGTATAGCATTTACTGCAGCACTAGTCATGGTAGCTAAGCTATGGAAACACCTAGGATTTCAAAAACAGAATGGATAAAGGAAACATGATTTATGTACACAATGGAATTTCTTCATTGTATAGAAGAAGGAAGTCATGTTCTTTGCAGGAAATTGGATGCAGTGGGAGACTGTAATGTTAAGAGAGGTAAGCCTATAGAAGGGCAGAATATGTTTTCTTTCTATAGTGATTCCTGGTTTTTATGTAGATACACAAAGTCATGTATGTATATATCATGTAAAAGTAGCAATTAAAGTGTTTAGGAGATAAATGAACTGACAGGAGGCAAGGGGTAGAAAAGGAAGAGTAGTAATGTTTGGGGGAACTATATACTCAACAAACATATTCAAATGAAAGTTTTACAAGTAAACTTAAGAAAACAAAGAAAAGTTTAGTTTAATTTCCCTTATGTACATAGATGTAAAAAAATCTCAATAAAATACTTGAAAATGAAACCCAAGAATATGTCAAAAAGATTATCTACCATGACCAAGTAGACTTCATCTTAAAGATGCAGAGATGTTTCATTATATATAAATTTATAAACATAATCCATCACATAAACAGCCCAAAAGACAAAAGCAACATGGTCATCTCATTTGATGTAGAAAAAGCCTTGGAAAAATCCAACATCCATTCATGATAAAATTCCTGGAGAGACTATGAATACAAGGGACATGCCTCACCATAAAAAAGGCGATATAGACTAAGTCCACAGCCAACATCAATGTGAACTGATAGAAACTCAAATATAGAGTTACTAATAATGGGGGGAGACAATGCCCCAACCAGACAATTTTTGCTACCAAGTGAAACTTCCAGAGCTGGGTTTCATCTAATTGAGTTGTTGGCCAAAGCTGTCCCATGGAAACCCCAAACAACCGAAGCTATTGCTAAGGTTATGGTTGCTCTTCACAAACTAATGGTAAGGTCATTTGCTGAAGAAAACACATAACTCATGAACATAGTGACATTCAGTTGGTGCCTAGCTAGAGCCTTCACTCCTTTGACTAGTGTTCATAGTACTGGAAAGTACTCTGAACTCTATTAGAGGAGAAAAGTAACCACCAGCCCAGCTATAAACCTTGTACTCTATGATGGTGACCTACTTTCATGCTATGCTGGTACAATGGTGGCACAAACATTCTGGGAGTAACCAACCTCTATCTGATTGGATTTAATGCATACTACAAGAGATCGGACCTATGCCGGATACTGATCTGGTGACAAGAACCTGAGAGTAGATAGGCTATGGACCTAGGGGAAATACTACTGTTCTGCTGAAGGAACTTATCAATAAAATGACACCTAATGACGGTCTACTATACCCTTAGATCAGTGTCTCACTTAGCCATTATCAGAGATGCTTCCTCCTACAGGAGATGGGAACTAACACTGAGACCCACACCTGGACAATGTGTAGAATGAGAAACCGTGGACACCCAGTCCTAAATCAAACCTTTCCTCTCAGGTTCAGAGAGCTATACAGAAGAGGGTAAAGGTTGTAAGAGCCAGAGGGGTAGACTGTTTGCCCAGCAGCAGAGGGTCAACACAAAGGAATTCAATGATATTTTTATAGATTTTTCATCTCATGTTGCTTTGTTTGGGCATTTTTCTTCTCCCTTAATGGTATTTTGCTTATATATTACAGTTTCCTATTTTGTGTTTTTGGGGGTTTTGTTCATATATTTTGGTTTCCTAGTTTGTGTTTTTTCCAGGGTTTTGCTTTTTTGTGTGTGTCTGTGTGTATGTATTTCTTGTGCTTCCTTCCTTTCTTTTTCTAAATTGTTTTCTCTCCTTTTTCACTAAAGAGAGAGAGAAGGGGGACATGGATTTGGGTGGGTGGGTATGTGGGAACAATCTGGGGAAGGGGAAACTGTGATCAGAATATAGTACATGGAAAAATTATTTTTCAATTAAAAAAGAAAAACATCTATATTCACAAAAGGTTTCCTTTTATGTAATAATTGAGTTATCATGCTTGATTTAACTTTCTTATTTTTGTCGGTTTTGCCATTTAGTATTTTCAGCAGATGCTGTCTGGACATTTTTCTCAATTTCCAGAGATACTCTATGAAGACACAAAATGTTCCATTCCACTAGATAGCAAGGTATTTTATACCTTTAATATTCTATCAAAGTAATATCATTAGTTCTGTGAATGAGTCTAATGCACAGTTGGTTTTACATTTTGGGGTCTTCAAACTCACTAGCTTTAGGGGTATCAATACTACTTGGTTACCAAGACAGGTTCAAAACAGAGACCAGTGTTGCCCTGGGAACCTTCTCAGTCCTGGACAAATTGTCCTGGACAAATAGAGATCACTGGTCACCCACATTACACCATTTGTGTGTTCCAGCCACATGACCTCCTTTTAGTGGGAACATACAAAGCCCTTCCTTCTGCAGTCCTTTGTGGCATGCTGTCTCTGCTCTCTCTACCCAGTGCCCTCATGGCTCTGGGACCTGCCATTCTTCTGGTCTCCATTTCCTCAGGTCTCAGCACCTCCTCCTGACTGCCCTATGGAAGAAAAACCCCACTAGCTGCTCCACTGGTCTCTCTTATGGTGTTCTGACACTTCCTGTGTTTGATTGAAAGGTGGCACTGGTTCTTCTTCAAGGCAGGAGCTCATGTAGCTCAGAGTGGCCTCACGTGTTATGTAGGCAAGGTTGGTCCTTACCTCCCAATTCTCCCAATGCTCCTGCTTCCTCTCTAGCTCTGGGTTTATTGGTGTGGACCACCGCACCTGGCTCAGACCCTTTCTTTGTCCCACTCCATAGTACTCTTAATTATTTTACTGGCCTGTTTTCTCCTCTAGGACTGTGCACTCCACACACACACACAATTGTAAATTGTAAATCCTGCTTGTTTTACTCAGCACTAAGCACCCTGCCTCTAATATTGCACTTGGCACACACTTGGCAAACTGTACAAACTTAATCATTATTTGGTAATTGAATGTGTACATTACAGATCCTTAAAACTATTTGTTAGGAGAATGAAATCTGAATCTACATGGACCTTAACCTAAGCTGTCCACACTTCTCTATTCCACATTTCCCACTTCTCACTGCAAACTGATAGGAAGGTAATACCTTCCATTTGTGATATCTTCCACTCATGGATCTATGCCAGTTTATATAGGTGTGTGTGTGTGTGTGTGTGTGTGTGTGTGTGTGTGTGTGTGTGTG
>CABHPR010155145.1:12149-38331 GCA_902168415.1 Peromyscus melanophrys
GTGTGTGTGTGTGTGTGTGTCTGTGTGTGTGTGTGTGTGTGTGTGTGTCATCCCTTTCCAAGGCTTCAGAGACATCAGGGAACATAACAGAAGGTGGAGAAGTTCCCTCCATGTTAGACATGCCCTCCACATTCTCCCCATGTTGGACGTGCCCACCACTACCTTGAAAGAGAGTAGTTGTGAACATGCTCATGAGCCTGGGCCTATTCAAATTTCTTTGTGGAAGGAGAGCCTTATAACACTCACGGGATCCTCATGAGACCTTTATAAGCTCTTTATGAGGTCCTTCCTTCCTGAGATTACATAAGAGATAAGCAATTGACTGGAATGGGACTCTTCAATAGTGCAACAGTGCCTAAGTTGTCCAGGGGACTGGCCGCCGTATGGTTGAGTTGCCTATGTAAGCAACCACAGTATATACATTGACTCATCAAGCTGGCTTGGACAGTCCTTTCTTTTGTCTGCTAGTACCTTATCTGATACAACTACACTTTCCTTGTGTCTCTCCAGGGAAAGTAATGAATCTTTGGTAACAGAATCCATAACGGAGTGAGACTGCTGCCAGCAGAGTGGGAAGCCAGCTTTGCAGCAGGGACAAAGGCCAGGGAGAAGGACACAGACTAAGCCCACTGCACAGCAGCTCCACCTGCAGGTCCGGCCAGGCACCCACAGGTATTAGCACTGTCTTCTCAGTGACCAATGCAATGACAAAGAAGCTCTTGCTAAGAAAGAGCACAGGCTAAGTGGGAGCTGATGCTTCAGGCTGCCCATCCAGGAGATGGATTCCATGGGATGTTTTGTTTGGTTGACCTAGGTTTCCTGCTGAAATTCAAGAAGGAAGCTCAGCATTTTGGTAGAGATCATAGAAGACACATCTCCAAGATCATTGCCAAGGGCTTCAATAAGTGTGCTACCCATACCCTATGCTTTAATGCCACAGTGAACCTTCCAGCCTTCCTCTCCTTAGCCCAGAAATGGGTGGCTAGGTCTCCCAAGTTGGTCTGCTCCTCTTGCCTCAGGGCCTGCAACATTCCATATGCTTGTACCCCATATGTAACATCCTGTGTCATCAGCCCTATCTCAGAGGCCATCAAGGCCACTGGCTAGGATGTTCAGTGTGCTTGGTTGCCACACCCTTAGAAGGCACATGGCTTCCTGATCTGCATGTGCTCACTATCGAAGGCAATGTCAATGTCAAGCCTGGGCTATATTAACCTCAATGAAAAAACAAAACTGATTAGTTTAGAGAAGAACCAAGTTCCCTCCTCCTCCTTCCCTTCACCTCCCCACTCCCTGCATCTTCCCTCCTTCTTTCTTATCCTAGGTGAGAAATGGGTGAAAGTTAGGTTCTGGGAAACCACACTGATTAGGGTTGTGCGGTTCCATGTAACAGGCAGGGGCTGAAGACACAGAGAGGGACACAGGTTCTTTCTTGTACAGAGGAATGGGAACTAACTAACATGGCTCAGCCCTGAGTTCCCATTAGTCTTTCCCAACAGAGGCCAAGATACTAAGGCCAACATGCTAGGCCCCCCACTCTGGTGTTAGTGTCTCTTGACTTGACTTGTTCCTTTCCTAGCTAGAGTCCATATTAAACTCTACCTGCATTCTGTCTTCAGCTTCTTGGTAAAGTCCATGTGGGACTCTCTCAAGAGACCATGGCCTCCCCCCCCTTCTTCTCTGATGTCACATACAGAGATTGACCAATACAGCCAATGGAATGAACCTTAGAAAACAAGGTTCCTGCCGCCTTCACTGTGCAAACATCAGTCTGAATCCTGGATGATACAAAAGGTACACCATCCAGAATTCAACTCCACTGTAAGCTTCAGCTGCTCACACAGAGTTGAGCAGGTGGAGTCCGTAGCCAGAACCTTCCACAACTACCCAATTCTTCTTGAGCTAATGAAGCACACCCTTACATTTTTGGGAGGGTTCCAGCATTTGCTTTTCAGTGGCCACCTGGTCCCTTTGTGATGTGGAGACCTAGTGCACACTGTCCTGGCCACACAATGCCTGGGAAGTGGCCCCTTCACCAAGCCACAGCTGTGTTTACCCTCAGGATGATTTTATATCCTGCTTAGTGAAATGCATGTCACTGTGAATCCACACTTATCCTGAATATAAATGACTAAAATATTTGCACAGCAATTGAAACTGAGTGAGCTCTTGTTTGTCTCTATTACCCCCTGATAGGGAATAAGGGATTGTTAACCAAGCCTACCTGTACCTGATTTCTCCTGTGAGACCTGACCAGGCAAGATCTTCTTCAGCCTCGGGTCAGACCCACCAGCCTTCAATTCCTGATGCCACATATGATAGACTCATGAGCTCAGCAAGATCCCCTTTCTGCACCCCTTCCTCTGTAAAGTAGGGACATAGATCATGGAAAGCAGAGGTGCCTCCCAATAAAGTCACCAACCTCATCTAAAGCCTGGGAATGTGTTAGGACACTCAGAGAGGAGACTCAGAGTTTCTTTGTAGTTAGCTAGTGATGGCGATTGTCCTATTCTATGTAAGTAGCCCTGAATAATGAAAAGTACCTAAAGAAGATGGAGGGCCCATGTCAGAAAGGCTAGAGATGGCTCCCAGTTGCTTTGAAGATGGAGAAATGGACCAAGGAAATCAGAAGGCCACCAAGGATGGAAAGCAGAAGGACACAGATATTCCTCAGAGCCTCAGAAAGGACAGGCCTTGCTAGCACCCAGGATACTCACATTGGACTCCTGCACTCTGGTACTGAAATCTGGTCTTTTGTTTCAGTGTAGGACAACTTTTGGCAGCTTATTACATCAGCAATTCATGCCCAAATCCTGTGGTGCCATCCTGCAGGGCTGTGAGAATTTCAGGAGCCAAGTACGGGAACTTCTTGTTCAACATTTCTCTCCATCCTCTGCCAAGAGGATGTCTGCTGCTTCTGTCCCATCCCAGGCCTCCTGTCTCTTCAGGGAGGAGACAGAGCAGGAGGAAGAGAGTTGAATGATCACTGCCGGACTTCCTGCCTCTCCTCTACCCCGAGGAAATGCTCCATGGCCAGGTATTTAATGTAATGCACTCTGATGTTTAGTGCTGTACTCTGCTAGACTTCCCAATGAAAGGCCCTCCCAGTGCAGGAACAAGATGCACTCTGTGGACACAGCAGGTGGGCTGCAAGGACACAAAGCTGCCAGTACACTGGCCAGATGGCAGAGAGATTCCTACCCATGCCCAGGAAGAGTGGTCATTGCAGCCGGGCGGTGGTGGCGCACACCTTTAATCCCAGCACTTGGGAGGCAGAGCCAGGCGAATCTCTGTGAGTTTGAGGCCAGCCTGGTCTACAGAGCGAGATCCAGGAAAGGTGCAAAGCTACACAGAGAAACCCTGTCTTGAAAAACTTAAAAAAAAAAAAAAAAAGAGTGGTCATTGCTGCTGCTGATCAGCAGAGGAAGAACTGCACCTCTGACAGGCTTGATGAACAGTCTGATGGAGAGACAAGTGTGAGCGCCTTTGATGGGAGGAGCTTGCACAATTCTAGAGTGGGCGGGGCCTCTGCTTCTCATTGCACTGAAGTTCAGCAGCAAAACTGCAGAGCATAGAACATCTGGGTGCATTACAAGGTAATTAGAGGGTAACTGGGATCTTCTCTGGGGTCCCTCAGCAAGGCCAGGAGAATGAAAAGGTCGATTCCCTCCTTCCCTGCTGAATGACAAAGGATAAGCATTTGAGCCATGCCCAGTAAGTAATCCTGAGCTCTACTCCCCTGGCTAACATCATGAATGTTCACACACCACACACACACACACACACACACACACACACACACACACACACACACACATTCACACACACTTATATACGCATACTCAAACACACATGTGCACACTCATATATACATAAACACATATACACATACACATATATACATTCATATACACATATACATGCACAGTCACATATACACATACACCACACACATATACATACATGCATGTATACTCATACCATACATTCATTAAACACACATACACACATGCACTTTCATATGTACACACACATAAACACATATACGTGCACACTCATATTCACACATACCACACACATATTCATATATAAACATATTCACATATACACATATGTACTCACATACATATATGCACATTCATATACACATGTATACTCATATACACTCACTTACATACAAACACATACCTAAACATACACACTCAGACACACACATTCCCATATACACAAATACATACATGTATACTCATATGCACACACACTCATATATATTAACAGGTATATACACTCACATACACATAAACATGTACATTCATATACACACATATATTCACACACATATACATATACACACATGTAGGCTCATATACATTTACACAAATTCATATGCACTCAGTGCACATTCACACATACACATTTCCTCATATGTATCACATATTCTCTTTTTCTCTCACACACACACACATGCTCATACACATAAACATTTCCATACTTACACACCAAACTCATACCCTCTCTCTTCACACACAGACACACACACACAGACACACACACACACACACACACACACACACACATTGCCTGATGTCAGTTAATGTGGCTGACATTGTACAAAGTTCATTCATTTTATTTGCCTCTGGGAGACCAGTGGGGATTGACAGATCAACCAGAATGCTAAAATGTTCTGTTTAGAATAGAAAGAAACATGTATCAACACACTCTAATCCAGACTGGATCACAGCTGAACAAAATATAAAACAAAAGTTGCCACTGAGAGCCACCTGCCTGGGCCTGTTATACCAAGGCCACATCACCCGTGAAGAACGGTGCCATGGGAGCGTGCCATGAGGCTGTTGTGGGTTGGAGACCATCAGTTCTCCCCTCTTTCATTAATTAATCTCCAGAAACACCCTCTGCCCTAGATGTTTGCCAGGTCTCATGGAGTTAGAAGTTCTGGTCTCAAAGTACAAGTCTACCTGGTGACCAGAAACTGAAATGGAGGCCATTTGCCTGTCCTTTAGAAACGTGTGGGAAAATGCCCGCTGTCTTGTGGTCTTTTCTTAAAGGTAAAAATGTCCTTGTGGTCACATGTCTCAAAATTGCCTGTCTACCCATCACAAGGGTGTACTGTCCCAGGTCCTGATGTCACCTTAAGCTACACAGACCTTCCTGGGTGTGTCCTTTAGACTTGACACTCAGCTCTGCATTTGAACCTAGGGAGAGTGATCCCTGTTGGTGGCGTGAAATGGAGGAAACTGACCTACTTGACCTGAGTGACTGAGGCTCCTTTCCTCTGCCCCTGGCCCCCTTCCCAGGTGACCCTGTAGAGGCTCTGGAGGGACCTCCCCATCTCTCCCCATCTGGTGCAAACAACAGAAGTAGGAGAAGAACTGTGCACTCAACCCTTAGTAACTTCATTTCTTTCTCATTCCTTGGGGCAAAATCAAAAGAGCGCATGCCAGTTTCTGGAAGAAAGTTGCCCTTGAAGGTGCAGAAAGCATCATCACCATCCACGGAGCAAATGAAGTCATTGCCAGGGAAAACCGTGCCAACTGCTTCTCGGAGGATCTGAAATCCTCCCACTCTTTCTGACCCGTGCACCTTCTCTAGTCTGAGATCTAGGAGCCACTGATCTGCAGGGCTTGGAAAGACTCTCTGGTGATGAAAATGTTCCCTCTAATTCAGATGTCACTTCATCAAAAGGGAAAAACACAGTCACAAGTCCAGTCTCCTCGTCCCTGAACACGGGAACATTTTAACAATTTTGTTTTGGTTTTTGGTTTTTTGTTTTTGTTTTTTGTTTTTTCACAGTAAAATATACACCTAGGACATATTTATTTTCCCATTATCAGCTGGAAAAACCCTCTGGAGAATGTTCTGCTTGAATGAAATAGACATGCTATATTGTTGTTTCTTGTCCACTTAGGACTAAGTCCAGCTTCCTGAGAGTAACCACTTCCATGCCCCTCAGGACTGTGAAGAGAGCTAAGAGGGGTTTAATATGCAACCTTCTAAATGGCTCTGATTTAACCATCTGTGTAAACTGGTGTCCTCTTGTTCAGCTCTAGATAATGTGAAATAAAAATAAATCACAAGCCCTATAGAACACTTTCTAAGATTAAACAAAGCAACTTCCTTTAAAAATGTCAAGCTCCCATGCCCACCGCTCTGGCTTATTAGAGTGTATAACCACTCTCAGAATGGAAGAAAAGGCCAGCCTGGTGTGGGCCTGTAACTCCATCCACTTGGACAACTAAGACAGAGAGACTGAAAATGTGAGTTCAAGGACAGCCCAGGCAACTTAATGAGACCCTGTTTCCAAACAGTAAGTAACAAGAGGCTGGAGGTACAGCTCAGTGGTCAGAATACTCATCTAGCATGCGTAAGACATGTTTAGTTCCCAGCACACCTCTGGAATGATGCTTCGATAATCTATATACTTAAAGAGTAGGGCTTCCCCGTGCACCACACATAAAATATGCATCTGCTTTCCTGAAAAGGAGCTTCTCAGGGGATGCTGGGTGCTCTCCAGCACTCTTAGTGAGATAGAACTCACAGGCTGGTCAGAAGCAGCCAGCTCCTCACCTAGTAACCCCTTCTACAGGACAGAAGTCTCCTTGCCCCACCCTATATGTGGACTTTCATTAATATATAACAATGACCTCCATAGTCCAGGGGTTAGAATGGTCCACAGGGTTGAAGGAAAGGAACTCTCATTTGCCCACATCTGCTCTCCAGTGCAGATCAACATGTGCACAAAATGAGTGTCAAAGGACAGCTAGTGGCCATTTGCACTGTCCCTGCACTAATGGCCTCATGGGATACAACGAGGAGCCCAAACCCACCACTTGAAAGGGTCACATTTTCAGTGGGGAAGTGCCACGAAAACTGAATTTGTAAGTTTGCAGTCCTCAACACGACTCCATTATAACCACATCCCAGCATAACTAGGACCAGCAGTTCCTGTCCCTGCCCCCAGACAGAGTGCAGCCCTTCCACAGTGCCACCACATCCCCTGTTAATTACTTGCTGAGGCCTCCAGCTTGCGTTTGTGGGGTGGGTCCTCGATGATTCTCTTGAGGTCCCCACGGTTCTTCAGGTCCACTGGCTTCTCCCAGACTGACAGCTGCATGGTTGGGTTGAAGAAGAAAACCCGGTCATCACCTGTCCAGACCACACACCTGTGAAAGTGGAACACTTGCCTCAGTCACTTTCAGAGACACTTGGTGTAGAGCAGTGCCCACGCCCCTCTCTCAGAATGCTCCTTGGGACTAAGCTCTACAGGTTGTGAAGACATTCTTGGAGGCATCAAAAATAATGATGGCAGAGCCCTTCCTTGGGGGCACTTAGTGCTCCTTCTCACACTCTCTCGTTTGGTTAACAGGTTTTATTTTCATCCCCTTTCACCAGCAAGGATTCCAGGTTCAGAGATGCCAAGAACCCTTCCAAGACCACAGAAATCCACATCCTCCCCAGCTGAGTACACTGCCTGACTCAGTTCAATGATATTTTATCTCAGACCTGGGCACCTGTGTCCTCAGCTCCAGGGGACTAGTTCACTGCCTTCCCTGTTCCACCCTGCACATCCATCGAGGAGTACCATGCAGCCGAGATGACACATGGACCACTTGACCCAGCAACTGAGCCCTTTCTGCTCACCCTGCTCACTTTTACAAGGGCCTCATACTTTCATCTATGGACACCTAAAACTGAAGGAAGGAATTAAGTATTGGTTTGAAACACCTTGAGAGAATAAGAAACAGAGATAGACACAGAAAAAGAGAGCCCTTCTAAAAGGTTGGCCTTCAGTCTTATGGTATATCCCCTGTTCTGAGGGAACTACAGAGTAAGCCTGACTAAGGTATAGGCAGGACTAACAGAGAGGAGAATTAAGAGAACAGGAAGCTGAGTGGGAGACACTGCCAGCTGCCGCCATGACAAGCTGCATGTGAAGATGCCGGTAAGCCACGAGCCATGTGGCAAGGTATAGATTTATAGAAATGGATTAATTTAAGATATAAGAAGAGTTAGCAAGAAGCCTGCCACGGCCATACAGTTTGTAAGCAATATAAGTCTCTGTGTTTACTTGGTTGAGTCTGAGCGGCTGTGGGACTGGCTGGTGACAGAGATTTGTCCTGACTGTGGGCCAGGAAGGAAAACTCTAGCTACACTAAGGCCTGTTTCCTATCCAGACATCTCTTTTTTTTTTTTTTTTTTTTTTTTTGGTTTTTCGAGACAGGGTTTCTCTGTGTAGCTTTGCGCCTTTCCTGGAGCTCACTTGGTAGCCCAGGCTGGCCTCGAACTCACAGAGATCCACCTGCCTCTGCCTCCCGAGTGCTGGGATTAAAGACGTGCGCCACCAACGCCCGGCCAGACATCTCTTAAAACTTACCTTGGGCAAGGTACCTCTCCCTGGCCTCAGCTTCCCATAGTAGCCTCTGAGTGCCTCTAGTTTTTCCTAATGCTTCTCTGTACTACAGGAAAGGGTAGGACAGGCTATGCATATACAAACTCTGTCCAAGAGAGGACTCCTGGTCACCTGGAGGGTACAGGGAGTCACTGCTGGGCCTTCAATATCTTATTCACACATAGCCCTAGAAGGCTAGACATAAGCATTTGCTTAGAAGGATCTGCTCCATGTTTAGGCCAGTTAGCTTTGTTCTATGAGCTGTGCTGAGGGCCCAGTGTAGCAGGATTCTTAAAAGTTCTTATTAATAAAATCAAACCTGAGGCCAGTTATTGGGGTGAATGCTGGAAGATCAGAGAAGCAGAACAAGCCACAGCTACCTTACCTCGCCAGTTCCTCAGCTGATCCTGCTTCCTCAGACTGGAGGCCTCTGAGTCCTTATCCAAATGAATCTCGGCTGAACTGCTGCTCGAAAGCCTGAAAGCTAAACCAGCTAAAAGCTTCTAGTTTCTGGTCTTCATGCATTATATATCTTTATGCCTTCTGCCATCACTCCCTGGGATTAAAGGCTCACTTTCTGGGATTAAAGGCGTGAGTCACCATGCCTGGCTGTTTCCAATGTGGCCTTGAACTCACAGAGATCCCAGATGGATTTCTGCCTCTAGAATGCTAGGATTAAAGGCGTGTGCTACCACTGCCTATCCTCTATGTTTAATATTGTGGCTGTTCTCTTCTCTGACCCCAGATAAGTTTATTAGGGTGCACAATATTATGGGGAACACAATACCACCACATTCTCCCAGGGCTGGTTTCCATATGCTAACAACTGGCTGGATTAGGACCCTAATGACCTGAGGCACATCAGATATCTTGACCAGGCCAGGTTCCATAGTGGTGTAGACAGAATGACAGTCTTCAAAATATCCACATTCAGATCCCAGAACCCACGAATAGGTTGCCTCACATGATAAAAGGATTTAGATGAAGATCTTGAGATGGGGAGATGTCCTGAGTCATAGATAGGCTCCAAATGCAAATAAATCTGAGACTTGGGTGCTGCAGAGTCTGGACTGGACTGTTTCCATGATGCTCCAGTCCAGACTCTGCTTCTCTGAGGCATCTGTAGCCTGGATCCAGGATAGAACAGTCTGGAGGGTGGCTCCTTGGTGATCCTTGTGTGGCTGTCCAGGAATACCTTTGTCCATAGCTCATTTCCCTCCAATAGGAAAGGTATTGAAGGGGCCACTTTCTCTGGCAATAGCTAGTGACTTGTGAACTCCACAACCATCAGAAGCTGGTCTTTGTAGACCAATTGATGGACTTCACCCTTGGGGACCTTCAGGTTGGTGTCAGCAACCAAGTTATTAGCTATGTGTCCAGAAACTTTGGCTACCATGGCTTGGTCATGATACTTGGAAGAACACTGACCTTGGCCTCTGGACCTGTTCTTGCCCTTTGAAGGAAACACAGGAAGGCCTCACTTTACCATCATTGTCATTAGGAAAGGGTAGTAGAGGCTGTTTTTTTCTTTCTTTCTGAGTGTCACCCTTCTAGGGGAAATCAAAGCATGGCAAAGGAGCACTGTGCCCTGTCTGTACCCAAGGCCTTGCCCCCATACTGCCGAGCCCTGTGGCAGGCTCAATGAGCTAGGTTTCCTGACCTCCTCACAAGGGCTGTAGGGAAGCTGTATGCTGCACAGTACAGAAGCTGGGACATGAGAAGTCTTACTATGTGCAAAGTGAAGTATAATTACACATACTGTAGGTCATACATAGTATGGCTCCTTAGTGGGCTCCGCAGACCAGGTGGCCAGCAGGGACATAAACTCCTCTTGGGGGCCATAACCCTTCCTTCTGGATAGAGTTTCTCCTAGGGGCTGTGCAACTGGTCACACATCAAGCTGCTTCTCAGTCCCTAGAAGGCCCCACAGGGCTGTGCTTTTTGGGGACTGGAGGACAGTAGTCCAAGTTACTGTTGAGATCCAAGACGGAGAGGTGAGTGATGGAAACAAGATTCAGCCTACACCGTTTCCCAGATGTAACCGGACTTTAGGTGACTTGCTGCAGCTGTGAAAGCAGGCTGAACTGAAGCTCCCAGAGGCTGGTGAGCCGTTTGCAAACTTACTCGGATTATCTTTTCTTCCTGAAGCTTGACTGAACTTGGCCTGAGTGGGAAACTCTAGAAGTCTCACTAGTTCTCTGCATTCTTGTCTGTTTCCTTAAGACTTGAACTGTTTGTTTTGTTCCCAGGAGAACAGGGTCTGTTCCTTTGGCTCTAGCTCAGCAGAGAGCCAGAGGGGCACCACCCTCTCAGGAGGTCACTGTACCCCATGGTCCCATAGGCACTCAGGGCCTGGCATCAAACTTTAGCCTTGTGCTACTACCCAGAGCTGAACAACTGACTGAAGAGAGAGAATTCACTCTGGGCTGGGAAACAGCCTCAGAGATCTGCCTCCACCATGAGCTTGGCTTCTCTGTCTTTGCAACAGCTTGGTGGACCCATGGACCTGCCACTGGGTCTTACCGTGGTCCCATTCTCCAAAGTATTCCCTTCTAGAAGAGAACCTGTCCCTCCAGCCTTCTGTCTAACTCATGGTTCTTACTCTTACCTAAGTTGGTGCCAGGACTCTGATCATGGTGACTGCTGTGGCCCCTTCCCACAGATTGATCTTCTTGGGTGAGGATGCACAGTGGATAGGGATGCACAGGAGTCTGACTGCTCTGGTTTGACTTTCAGAAGCCCTTCATCATCTGAAGATGGTTAAAAGGGGTCAATATATGGCCCAGGACACAGTTGGGCTCCACAGATAGCCCCTGTCCTCTGAACACTGGTTTCTTTCTTCTCCTTCCCTGGAGACCCCTCAGGTAACATGTAGCAGTTACATCTGTGTCCCATGCACTGTGTCTGTGGAGCCCCATGCAAGACGATCCCCATGCTGGGGGAGGGCTAAGCTTCCAGGGGAGTTTGGTGGCAGCAGCTGAGGTGGCAACGGTGGAGGTGGGTCCTTGTCTTCCCAATACCTTCTGCTTGGTTTTCAGGTCCAAGGCTCAGGCTCTCCCAGCAGGGCCGGCCATTGAGGTAATGATGAGAAGCACTCACTGAGAAGTGACCAGCCAAATACCATCTGCTGGTCTGAGGAGGCACTGGCATGTTTAATTAATGCCACAAATGTAGTGGTATTTGAATGAGATTTACTCGGGAACAGGATGTGGGGGAAGGGGCAGAGGACCCTGGAAGATGAGGAAGAACAGTTTCAGGTCAACCCTCAAGGACAGAAATGTGGGAGGGGGTGGAGAGAGGGGGGGAGGCACATGGAGCAGCCTCAGCTCATCCCAGTCCCCCACAGGGCTCTAGAGGCTCTCCTAATGTGGAACAGATGGATCTCTGCAGGCGGTCCGTAGGAAACCCCTAACTGTCCAGAAGGCTGAGGGTGACACACTGAGTTCAGGTAAGACTGTGGCCAGAGAAGGGGCTTGGGCATGAAGAAACTGGAGGAATGAGAAACTGCAATCAGATGAGTGAAGACAATCCTCCGCCTCTGGGTTGAGAGGAGCAGGAATCCTGCTCCAGAGTGCTGAGGTTTAGTCATGACAGGCTGTTAGCTGTGGACCCTGGACTGCCACGTAGACATTTCCCATCAACTGGAAACTTGGCTCAAAGCAAATCAATTGATCTGGAAAAGGTGGGCACCTGGACTTGGACAGGCAGCTTCTATGCTGGGTGTAGACAGGTGTATCTAGGCAGGTGGATCTATGTAGGTGGTCCAAGAAGTTAGATGGTAGAGGGTTAGGAGTCCGTACCCTACTGAAGGCTCCTTAGAACTTAGACTGAGAAGTTAGAGAGCTACTGGGCACATGGTCTCCAGTGGAGGGAGTAAAGGGCAGGTTAGAGTAGCCTCCAGAAGGGGCCACCTGAATCTCACCACAGACCAGGATGAAGCAATGCAGGGTCCTGGACTCATTGCCTTCAACAGTTATGCTCCTTTCCCTGAAGTCAGGGATGCAAGGACCGTTAGGGACATGCATCTCAAAGTCTTTCTGCTGGGAGGCCCAGGTCAGCATCTCTGGGTTCTCAGGTGTCTCCTGTCTACCTCCCAAGCTCTCTCATGCACTAAAGAAAGGGACTTCACATATCAAGATTTACATTTATTTGGCCAAATTACCCCAGGCCTCCTTTTCACAAAGATGAATCTTCATTGCCCATTCTGAGTTCTCTGAGAGGCAGTGGCTTTAGCATGTGGCGCTCAAGTGCAAAGCCACACCAGTGCATCCCACCCCGAGAAGGACTGGCTCTCTGCGATGCCTCAAGGTGGAGGAAACATCGCCTGCTTCCCATCTCGCCACCACCAAACTTCTAAAGCCACGGAGGAATGGAGCTAATTAGAGACTTAATGGAGCATTAGCGTCTAGGGGGAGGAGTGACAATTAACACAGTACACATTTACATCCAGGCTGCAAAGAACCAGTTCCCGTGCCCGGGGGAAGCATGTGGAATTGAACTGCAGGGCCAGTGACAGGTAAATAGATGTGGCTCCCAGGAGGAAATCTGCCCATCCACTTGTTCCAGTTGGTTTCAACTAGACGGAGCTGGCTATGACATGCAAAATTAATTTTATGTTTCATTTTATGCCCATTTTAAGTACATGGATAGCTCCTCTTCTCCAATCATGCTGGATAATTCCTGGATGGCAGCCATATCCCTCTTCTCGAAAAATGTCCCTGGATCCCGGAGGATGTAATTAGCGCAATGGAGTTATTTAAGTCTGATACAGGATCCCTACGCTGAGAAGCCCCTTGTGTAGAGATCTGGTGGTGGTGTTTTGTTCTAGAAAAGGGTTTTTTAGTAATAAAGTCGCCCTTTGAACAGCAAGCAAGTCCTGAGGTGTGGGAGAATCACAGCTGCTTGGCCCACTGAAGTGGGAAACCGAGTCTGGCCTGCTGCCTCCATGAACCCTGGACAAACATACTCGTGGCTTCTTGCTCTATGGACTATGCCCTCCATGCTCTGCCCATGACTTCTGGATGAAGCTTGGAGCTCACTGGATCTGGTTTGCCATCAATGGACAGTTCCCCTTTGCCATTCTCCCTCTGGGGCTTCACCTCTACAGGGGACTGACCTGGACAGGGCTGTGGGTCCTCTGTGGCCCAGTTGCAGCTGAAGAAGAGGACTGTGAGGCTTGTGGAGTCTAATCAAGGGGGTGAGAAGAACATGCTTTCCAACCCAACCATGTTGGCCATGCCTCCCTCCACCCCATTTATTTCAGATTGAGTTCACAGGGAATAGGGACATTGTATCTGACACCCAGGATAGGGATAAAGAGCAGCTGGCATATGACTGTCAGCAGCACTGTGCTTGAGAATGTTCATAGCTTTATAACCTGACTGTCACATCCCCCATAGTAAAGGTTGGCCCAACAGTGACGCTTGCCAGAGGAATGTTTCTCAGGGATCTGGAGAGGTACAGTGTGGAATTGGGGCCTGGCTCCTGAAGGCAATGCCTCAGCACCCTTCAGGCCCCACTTTCTCTGTGTCTTACTTTCTGAGGTAAGAGTGGGCAGGGGTGAGGAGAGAGGGCTATGGAAGAGTTGACAAAGCCTTGCCTGCCGCTCACATGCCTTCTCACTGTGGCACCCAGAGAGGCCGCAGGAATGGCTCTTCAAGGTGTGCCAACCTAGGCTCCAACATTGCAACTCAGGGCTTGTCCTTGTTGCTTCTTGGCATGCCCTGGACATGTTGGAGCTAGCTATCTCTAGCTATTTCTCAGATGTCCTCATTCTAGGAGCGGCCAATTAGCAGTAGCAGAAAAGTGGTTAGTCTTGGGCCACTCTGCCTCCAGCCTTTCAGAGTGTGGTCATGGGCCCTCCCTCGCTACATACAGCCCAGGCTGTCTCCAAGGAACTAGGGAGGCCAACCCGTCAGGGGTCTAGGGCTGCCTAAAGGATCTATCTTGTGAGGGCATGACACCACTCTCTTTTGTCTTTCTCTACCAGAGTCCCAGCTTTTTACACACTACCGGGCTTTTTTAAAACATAACAATAACAAAACACCATCTACCCTGACCTTTGGCCTCCCTACTCAGTCTAAGATAATCAAAATCACAGTTGAGATGCCACAGTGGATCCTACGGCCTAGCACTGTTTCAGGACTCTAGTCTACCTCATGGAGATTGATAAAACACCTGGAGCTGGGAGCTGTACATTCCTCCCTCTACCCACCCAGGAGGACACCTCCAGAGGCCACTTAGCCTGGGTCTAAGTGGTTGCTTCCTCCTGCCTCCTCCTCCATCTGCCATAACTAAGTACTTTGACATTTAATTCAGCATTCAGCTCCCCTCCCCAGCAGTTACACCTTACCTGTCCCTTCTCTGACATAATAAAAGGCTCAATTATGCAAAGGGGACAAAGTGACATTTGGTTTCCCTTCAGCAGTATGTACTCAAAGAAGAGTGATGCTTGCTCTCAGCTGAGCGAGCGTGATCACATGTCACATGAAGAATTGACACCGCACTGATGCGGCCCAGCCCGCTTCTCCCTTAATAACTGTGATTCCTAATCACCTCTCCCTCTCCAGTCAAACATCCATATGTGTCGCGCCTGGGGAGCTGCTCCTTTCTCTCTGAAGCAGCTCAGCCAACTTCATCCAAGAATATGAAAGCAGATCCTTTTAAAGTCAAACAAACACAATACTTCCCCACATGTCCAGAGATCCTATTTTTTTAAAAGCTGTATGCAATTAATTGGTAGTTATGATATTCTTCAAATGTCAAATGAAGTCAGAACAAAAGCCAGGCTGTTAACATGAAACCAGGGACAAAGAATGTGCCTAGGATGGCTAACTCCACTCTAAGAGACACGCTTGCAGTGGTTCTAACCAAACACATCTCTAACCCAACATGGACTGCCCGCCACTGGCCTTTCAGTGGAACAAAAGGCACCAGCCTGGCAACACGCCATGCTCATTGGGCAAGGACTCGGCACTTCAGCTGTCTCTGATTCTTAGGACAAGAACCGAGCACGAGGGAATCCGCCTTGGCAAGGTGGTGCCTGTGACAGCGCCACGTCCCTTGACACCTTGGCAGCCCTGTTCTTCCTCACACGTCACTTTGCAAAGAACTTTGCTGATAAGTCGCTAACAAAACTTGAACTACATCAATCTGGACCTTCTTAGAAAAGTGAAGTGATGTGAAATGTTCAGTACACATGGTTTAAATTTCATGAAACTAGCTAATTATTTATAAATCCATAATCTCTAAAATGACTCTCAGATGCTAATGAATCATTGATGTTGACATTCATTGCCCTTTGAGCTAAAGCCTCATGGATTTTACACTTTGTGTGGCCATTACCTTTGAAATGTCCCCGTGTCATCAATAATTGCAAGAGAAGCATTTTAGCGTTAAACAGGAGAAAGGTTCAGTTCCCTCAGCAACACCATGGGTATATGCTCAGCCTCCTCATGAGTGAGGCCTCACTTTGTGTGGAAGTGGATGCACATACTTCCCTCTTCAGCACCTTAAAACCTGTGTCTGGATTCCGGGTCCCTTCAAACCACCCAACAGCAATAAGCTCCGAGCCCTTCTGAAATGGAGAGTTGGCTGAAGATGTGATTCTGGAGCCAGGAAACATCTTTAACTGTTAAACTGGCACCCACCATGAGAGGAGAATGGGCAGAACTCTGGATCCACTCTTATTCAGGGATTGGCTTTGTGTTTCTAGGGTTACACTAATGGGTCTGAGGAGACCATCTGTCTGGCCATCTCTTGGTAATTAGACTATAGGAGGGCATCCTCTATGGTTATGAAGACCTTGGGATACTCTGGCTCACTTTTGGCTTACTTAGCTCTTCAGCATAGAGTGGCCCTGTGGAGCGGGCCCTCTCCCACTTTTAAAGCCATTTCTTCAACCTGTCTGACATCTGCTGTGGATCATGTCACCTGATACCCCACCTGATGTTTGCAGTGACTGAAGAACCCTGGGGTTCTGTAGTCTGATCCCCAGAGACTCCACTGCCCCATTCATACACGCAATTTCAACAGAGAATGCTGTGTCCTGACCCCAGGTGCAGGACTTTGTTGTTTGTCCTGCTTTACTACCAGTCACAGGAATGTCTGGTTCTCAGAGCAGTGAGGGGACAGTGCCCTGCTGGGCTAACAGAAAACCGTGGCCTGCCCACAGCCAATGAGCATACCTCCAGGAGATGCTGTCAGGGTGACTGTAACCTAAGCCTCCCACTGCTGAAACAGAGATTCCAGAGTTCCCTGTGATGTGCATCCACATCCATGAAGCTGGTGATGGGATATCACCACCTCCCACGCTGCACTTGTCCTGACCCTGCCCATCTCCACCAAGGAGCTTCTGCATTCCGACTTGAATGGAGTTGCTTGTTAGCAGTTAGTTCAAGGTGGCTACTCCTTTCTGTGGAGAGGGTGCCGTTATACCACTATTGCAGATGATATATGTGAACAGAGATAGGTAAAGGGGACACATTGTGGCTCCTGCACCTCTGGGGATTCTCAGAGTACCTGGCTGAGCAGGGACAACCAGACACTGGTGAACCCCAAGAGTGTGATGGCAGCAATGACTTGAGATAACGGAGATGATGTCATGGCTCTCTATAAGGAGAGACAGAGGCACACAGCTCCACATTTGGAGGAACTCCGGTCCTGGGGAAGACAGCCCTGGTTCCCCAGGTGAAGAAGTACCATCCCTGAGCAGACTGCTGTCAGCAAAAGTCTGGTCCCTAAGACTCCATACATGTGATGCCAGGATTAATGAGGCTGTCACTCCGGGTGCCCACAAAGTCCCTCTCAGCCATGCTAGCAGCGGAAGTGAGAATTTGGAGCTGTTATTCTCAATGGAGTATCCAGGTTCCTCTACTTCTCAGAGCAAGGAAGAAATCCCCTCCTGGGTCTGGTGTGATCTTCCAATACAACATCCTTAGCTAAAGGGCCACTTTATAAGGCAAGATACTCGAGCTTAAGCAGAGCTGAAGTTAGGAACACACAAAGCAAAGGATGCAAGGGAGATAGCACCACCCTCCTCACCCTCTGTAATACTGCACAAGTCCCAGTGGAAAGGCCTGATTCTGATTGGTCCATGGAATGGAGCCCCTCCATCCATGTATAGGTATTTAGGGATTTTTCCTAAAGTATGGTATCCTGTGCACTGCTCAGATGGGCTCTGTTGCATAGTCCCCACTACAATCAGCTTGTCAATCAGAGAGGAGAGGGCCAGGAGCTGCCCTCCACCAGCCTAAGGCAGCAGGGCAGCAGGGACTTTGTGTGTCCAGTGGGGCCTCTGTGGCTCTGTCTCTCCTTTCAGGCCTGGACCCTCTCCAGCTGCAGTTCGGTCTCACAACCTTGCTCCTATTCACCCCAGCTAACCAGATGAAGGGTCTCCTCTCAACTGGCACCACACCCTTGTTCATCCCACCTTCTAGAAGAATCCTGAACTTGGTGGCTCCACTCTCAGAAACCAACAACAGTCTCATGTGGTCCTTTTCCTGGGATAGAATGTTTTATTCCAATGGGGCAACCCCCCCCCCACTCTGTGATTCCCAAACACCTGCTGTAGCAAGAAGGGGTTCATTTATATCATGATCATGTGATAGTCAAGGGACTCCTGCTACCCAAGGCAAGAAGGCTCAGATTCTGACTTAATTCTGAGGCCAAAAATCCTCATGCAGGGAGTGGAAAAGTTACCACCCATGAGCCTTGCTGACCATTAACCTGGCCCATTTCCCATTCTTCATTGCATCACTGTATCAGACGAAAGCAAGCCACAGGATTTGGTTAGAAGGTTCTACTATTCAAGGTCACATCTAGAGGTACAGTCTCCCAAGGGCAGCTCCATGGATGCCATGGCATGAGGTATGATCAATGGATGTTTCTACACGTAGTTTTTTCCCCTCTAGGTCCTGGCATAGAACTGCTGAGGTTCCTGAGACCTAATGAGTGACAGGAGCATACCTTGCTCCTCTGACCACACCTGAGTTCTTGTTAGAATGTTCAGGATGTGGACTGTCTCCATAGATCAGGATATCCCACTGTGAGAGCTTGCAACTCCACCATAACCTCCCAGGGAAGTAGGACTGAGTTCAATCACTTGGCCAAAGACCTACCTGAATATGTCTCCATAGGGACACTGCCATTGAAATAGAACAGCAAGCTGGGCATCTTCTGGGCATGAAACTATGTTCAGTTGCCAGGTGCCCAAAAAAGGCATAGAAGCATTAGGCTCCATCCCAACCCAGGGCCTTGTGATTCTCTTCTATCTCACAGCTCCTGAGTCATATCCTTTATAATAAAACTGCAATCATAGCTAATCACAGTTAAGCACTTTCCTGAGTCCTGTGAGTCACTCTAGAAAATTATCACCAAAATTGAGGAGAGGCAGTGGGAGACCCTGGATTTGTAGTCAGCTAGACAGAGTGTGGGTAGCCTGCTGAGATCACCTGCTGACTAGCATCTTCACGAAATAGTCTCCTGGGACTGAGCCTTTAGCCCAGAGATCTGATGTCACCTTGTAATCTAGTATCTGGAGTCAGAATTGAACAATAGACTCAGAGAGCCCTGGGGTCCATGGGCTTAGGGAAGCAGCACCCAGTCACCCCTAGGGACATCGCAGAAGGTGGTGAACAAGAGGTCACTAATGCTACATCACGGGCACTACCCTACACAGGAAGAAAGGATACCCTTTCTCTTAAGTAGAATAGATAGCCAGCACACAGCTACAAGGTCCAATAAGCCCTGCACAGTAGATGTGAGGACTCGAGACAATGAGCAAGTCACTCTTCCTGACACGTGCCATTGCTGTTCTTAGAGAATGTTGTGCCCTGATGGCCCCATTGCAGCTCCCAGAGGGCATATTATCCTGATACCCCCCCACACACTGCAGCCCCCAAAGGGCACATTACCCCAATACCCCCATTGCTGTCCCTGGAGGGCACATTACCCTAATGCCATCATTGCTATTTCTCTTAGCTGGATTTAGCATTTCCTCCCAGCTGTATATTGTACTCCAATTGTCAGGTTTTAAAACTAATTTTTACTATAATAACCTTTTTATCCCAGTTCCAAATTACTCCATTAGAAAAGGGCACTTTTAAAAACCAAAGACTGTGGCTCCCTTGTGGAAGGTGTTTTGGAGTAAGGCATACTCAGAGATCAGGAATCCTCGCAGGGCAGCTGGAGAGAGCAAGGCATGGCTTTAATTAACAGTTACTTCCCGATGCTCCTCCTCCAGGAGAGGGTAGAGAATTCTTAGCAGCTCATGGCACGCTACATTTACCTCGAGCCACTGACTCTCGCTGATCTATATGCAACAGCTCTGCTGTTTTAATTCATACAAATACATCAGGACAGAGAAACTCATCACTTAAGCGCCATTTTCCTTTCTATAGATGTGACAACAGCGGAAAATTATACCTGCCCTGGGGTGGAGATTTTGTTTTATTAAGCATAATACACCTAAGGAGCACACACTTTCTCTCTGATGACATTAAACAGACTCTGGGACACGAAGCTGTGTTTTATATAGCTCTTGGCTTTAGAGGAGTCTTACCAGGGGGATCCGGGCACAGGCGTGGAGGCCACAGGTCTGTTCCCTTTTGCTGCAGTCTCCTCCCCTCTTACCAGCATGGGTGGAGGCTCCTTTGAATGAAAGAGAAGGAGAGAGATGATTGTTTTAATTCTGAACACTCTCTCAGCTCCAGTAACAGAATGGAAAGTAACCAAGTCCCTACCTAGCAGGCTCAGCTGTCTCCAGCAAGGACCACTGAGCACATCAAGGGAGGAGGCTCTTGTTGGGGCAGTCACAAGAAGGCTTGAGTTGACAACGGACTACACTACATACACATGGAGAGCAACCCACAAGAGGCAGCCTCGAGGGTCCCCACTTGTCTTCTGCTCTCAGATCCAGAGACAGGGGAGTCATGAGAGTCCTGCAGATCTGGGGGATGGGCAGGGGTAGAAAAACATCACTGAGCTCATATCCAGGACTCATAGGCTGGAGTCACTGTGCCGTGAAATCCCTATGTCCAGTGACAGAGAATCCCATGCTACAAGGTATCCTAGACACAGCCAGGGCTTACATTTGGGTCCATTATGGCAGAGGAAGTGACCAGCCTACTCTACCTAGGCTGGCCTGGAACAGCCTAGGATGGACTCAAACTTGCAGTGATCCTCTCGTCTCAACCTCTTGAGTACTAACTACCCTTCCCTGTGTCAGCCACCACACCTGGCTCAAGTTGCCATCCTTAAGGGAGAACAGAGTCCCAGACAGGTTTGGCCACTCTGAAGGTGGGGGTATTCCCCACCTTTCTGGATCAGCAGCGCCTTGCTCAGACAGCACTCAAGGGGTCATTTTTCAAAGTATATGTGATTCCATTGCTCATCTGGGCTCGGAAAGTGTCACTTCCTTTGTTCTTTTTCAGAAAACAAAAGCTGTTGGTACCTCCTAGAGGAAAATGAAGATTTATTCTTTCCAGTTCATAACAGCAGCAAATGGGCCCTTCTCCCAGATGGAACTGGGGCAGGGGAGGCAAATATTGTTTGAAATTAAGAACTCTGGACAATCACAAGTTCAACAGGGACCCAAAGCCAAGACCCGGGATGTCATACTTAGCTGTCCTACTTAAGGCAGTCATGAAATCTCAGTTCAACAATGGGCTAAAGCCTAATTCCCACCATGAAAGAGCAACATCAAGAGAGGAGGCCCTTCAAAAGTAAACAGGATTAATACAATTATGCCATTGTTCTAGGAAAGAAAACAATTCAGAAAGTATAAATTCTAGGGATAAGGACATTTCTAGACCTTTGTCCCTGACTCCAGCCCACCCCCAGCAGTTTGCATGGCTTCAATATCAAACTCAGACCACAACAAAGATGATTGATGGCCTTTCTTTCTATCTGGTAATTCAGGTGAGATTAAAGGGTGGGTGGGTTGTTTCAAATGATAACCTGTTCTCAGCTGAGGGTTACAAAACTGAGTATCACCTTGACGCTTTAGAGCCGTGATTTCACCAGCAATAATGCCAGTGAGTCTTAAGGCATGTACAGAAAAATTTGACTGACCACCTGCCCAACCAAATCTACATGAAATGAGTAGTTATCCCAGTGGCAGAAACACCCAACATGAGGTCAGTGTGAGAGACAGTGGTGGCGCCGATGCCTGACACCAGGGACCAAAGCCCAGGACAATGCTGCAGCCACAGCTTGTTTTCCTTGTCAGTCTTCTGGGTAGGGAGAAAGGAATGCACTAAGTTATGGACACCCTAGGCATGAATTTCTAATGTAGTGAGAAAGGACCCTGACTTACTATAAGAGCCAAGAGCAGTGGTTCTCAACCTTCCCGATGCTGCGACCCTTTAATACAGTTCCTCATGGTGTGGTGACCCCCTAACCATAAAATTACCTTGTTGCCACTTCATAACTGTACTTTTGCTACTGTTATGAATTGTAATGTAAATATCTGATATACAGGATTTCTGCTATGTGACACACACACCCCAGGAGTCATGACGTACAAGCTGAGAACCACTGGCCAAAGAGGGTTAAACCTGGAACTGGAGCAATGACTCAGAGGTTCAGACTACACACTTTTCTCGAAGAAGACCTGAATTTGGTTCCCAGTGCTCACATTGGGCCTTTCACAACAACCTGCAACTCCAGCTCCAGAGAATCTGGCATCCTCTTCTGGCCTCCTTAGGTACCCACAATCATGTGCACATATCCCCACACAGACACATCATTTAAATTTTTTAAAAGAGGGAGAAATCCCGAAGAGGTAAATCTGCCAAGTGTAGCTCTTTGGTAAAATCCTTAATAATAACACAAAGCTGCTCCATGTTGACTGTGTTATAAAAAGGGCCAGCCAGTCCCTCCCACCAGGGAAGGACAACAAACCTAAGGTAGGAGCAGATAGCCACAGAAGCACCTGCCCTGTTCTGTGTGGAGATAAATCTGGGAAGGTAATTGAAGCATTGAACCCATGATGGCAACTGTGCGTGGGCATCCTGTGTCTTTCCGGTGCCCTCATATTCTCTGCTCTTTGTGGCTGATACCAGCATTTAATAAATGGTTTTTAATTTATACAGTTACCCCTTACATTCATAAGTATAAGAACATATCTTTCATGGAATTTTTAAAAGAACTTTCTAGAAGTAGAAAGTATCTTTGTTTCCTGTGAGAAAATAAGGTCAGGATAAATAATTAGCTTAACAGGGAGTATTAAGAAGCACTTGTCTTCACAAATATATATATATATTAATACCAGGGTTTATATTGCTAATCCAATTAGGAAAACTGGAGGGGATTTTCATTTGGAAGTTAATTGACCAAGAGAACTCAACACGGAGGCTCTGAGTACCAAATTATTCAAGTAAGTATGGTAGAGTGTAATTTGTGATGGGACCAACTTCTAAATTTGGCAATGCTAGGATCCTCTCCTGCTAATTACCAAGATCTTCTTCATGAGGCGCATGCTGGTTATGATTTCCTGTTGGTGATAAAAATGGCTAATCATGGTGTAAAACTCCTGCCTGATGGGGAAGTAATAAAAGTGAATCAGACTGGCAGAACCCAGTAATAAAGCCAGTATTTATGGGCGGCCCCAGCAAGACTAGCTGTGTAATTAATATGTAATTCCGGCATAGATGTGCTAATCTCTCCTGAAAGCTCATGAACCAGGGCAGGTTTTAATCTGCACCACCACACACTTGGGATTGGTGCTCACCATTCAACCCTGATACCAGAAGTGGTAAAGAAGAGGTGGGTGAGCTTCAGGGTGATTATGTCCTGCGGTGAGGCTCACTGGGGATCACGGCCAGGGAGAACAGAGCACTCCCAGTGGGCATGAGGTAGGAACACTTGAGAAAAGTAAAGAGGAGAACATGTTGGAAGGTTCTGAGACACAAAGGCTCTAGGACAGCCTGGTGAAGGCAGGTGCCTGCAATTTGTTATTCTCAAGTCTAGTGACATAGGAAAACCCCAGCTTATCCAGAAGCAGGGTTGTGTAGCCATTTGACAAATATGTGAAGAGAATTACCTAAAATATCAATATTTAAAGAAAAATAGCTATGCCTTGGGATTTCTTTAACACTAAAACCCAACTTTGAACTGCATGTCGGCAGAAGCCTGCTCCTCACATGTCTTCTCTTCATTCTGGAAACAGATGCAGTATGAACTGAACTGGAAGCCAAGCTCCTTCCCACAGGATTCCATCCATGAACTCTACTAGGTTGGGCTGCTCTGCTTGACCTTGCCTGGGGTTTACTCTCCTTCGGGATATAAAGTTGCCAGCCTGGATTCAGCTGTGGTGCAGGGCAGACTGGCAAAACCATCTCATAAATGCCTGTGAGAAACATGTGTGAGGGTGTCCCAGCCCCGGATCTCCCACCTGTGGATTGTGTCTCTATAACTCCAAGGGTTGACCCTCACCTTATCCTCTTTGTCTCCCGCCAGGTTTTTCCTCTCCGGGGCCCGTAGCATCAGTGCAGGGGGACGGGGTGCACGGCTGAGCTCTTTGCTTTTATCTGTAGGACAAAAACAACGCTCATTAGTATTCCATTTGTCGTGTCGGTCATAATTTGAAAAATTAAGCAAAGATAAAATGTGACTTTGAAAATCCAAATTGATTACCAGTCTACAGGCAGACTCTGCCATCTTGCCTTCCAACTATCGTCTAATGACGGCGTTATCCTGACGCTGAGCCTCAGAGACATGGGTCTCTCACCTGGGCCCCTTCCTGACCCAGCCAAGGACCACCCAAAACATCTGTGTCTGTGACTCCCTGCAGCCCTCTTTTTGACCTTTCTCTAAGATGCTGGCTGGTCCCACTCTGTTCCCCATAATCTTTTAAATGAAGAATCCAAGGAAAAATGAGCACATGGAGAGTGTCCCCAACAAAAACTACGTGGTGAGTCAGCACATGGTGGGAGGTGGTAAGAATACTACCAGCAAATGGTTAGCCACTGCCATGCTCATCCCGTATGGCCCATATGCTAATCTGGATGCTATCACTTTTTCTGTGCTTCCCAATACCCAGGCAGTCAGAGCTTCCTTGGTCCATCAAACTTCATATGGCCTGAACTCAGCATAGTATAAATCACCTTTGTTAATGCTGTGTGGCCAGACTACTTGGGTTGGGGATAGGACCCAGGCCTTCCCCCAGAAAGGACAAGGAACAATGTGTGACACAGAACCAGCCTTAGTAAACCTTTGACAGCTGGTAGCCATCATGGACACCATGGGGCATCCCTGATAGGTATAGAGAAGACCCCAAGCTGGCCATACCTCTAGCTAGCCCTTGCTCATCACCAAATGGGTAAGGGGTTTTCCATGGGCTGGAGCGCATGACATTTGAACAATAACTGCATGAGCAAAGGAGTAGAGAAAAAGACACAATCTGGCAAGCCTCAAATGAAAACTAAGTTGAAAATTGAAGTTGCTTTTCAAACTATATCTATCCAATGGCTCAAAAAAAAAATAGCAAATGCTTTCAGGAAAAGACAGCACACTGATGACTGTTTTAACACCAAGAATAGAAAGGGAAACTAAACTATCTAACCACACACCAACCCATCAGAAAGAGAAACCACCAGAGAAGCAGCAGCAGGCTTCTCCTGGTTTGAGACATTGGAACCCTTCCGCTTCTCAAGATGGAGCCAGAGCGTCTGACATCAACCTCTATTGGGAAGGCCACAGAGGGGAAAGCAAGAGATGGCAGGAATAGCTTCCCTTGCATGTGCATGCCGCACAAATACACATATGCAAACATGCACATGCAAAAATGGTGACCAGTGGCTTCCTCTGGGAAAGCATCTGAGCCTGGAGGATGAGGCAGGCAGGGCAAGGCAGGGGAATTATCTTGGCACCTTTCAACTACAATCTTTCTTGATCTACCACTGTGAATATCTTGTGCACCACCAACATCACGATCACTGCCAACACTGCATCCTCTGCCACCCATTCTGTTCAAGTTAGTAGATGGGGCCATGCAGATCTGATTCCCACACTGGACTTGAGGTGACCATCATGCTCACTGTGGGTATCTGTTCCCTGCAGGCTGTGGCTGCAGACCCAAGCAGCTACAGGGCATCCTGAGCTGTGAGGAGGAAGACTCTCACTGAGGTATGTTCAGTTAGCAACTGTACTTCACAGACAGAGCAGCTAGCAAGCTCTGACCATGGACAGAGTAGCCCTGGAGCACAGAGGCACATTATCTGGACCAGGCAGAAACATAGATGTTACAACTCTGGCTCCTCTTCTCCATCTAAGAGTGGGTGTGAGCACCTAGGGGATGTCATGAGTATGAGGACCCTTGTCCACCACTGTCATTCTGCAGGAGTCCTGGCTGACATTTTCCCCAGAGGACAGAGATCTGGTACCTTCATCTGAAGGAATAGCCATTATTAGCTCAAGCTGTAGGCAAGCAAGCCAAGCATGCAACCCTGGTGTCATGGCTTCTTCATATCATTGTATGTGCAGGACTGAGCTTCCACTACACACCCTTCCTTTCACACAGAAGCCAGACATGCTAACCACAGGGCTCCAGCACAACTAGCCACAGCCTTAACCAAGACACATCTCTGGGCCTGGTCAAACCATCTACCCAATCATTTCAAGATTAGCCTGGAAGTGGGTAGGGTGTGACTCAGTAGAAGAGTTCTTGCCCAGAATGTGTGAGGCCTGGAGTTGGAGGCCCAGTATTGACAAAAATAGGAAGAAAGAAAGGGAGGGAGGGAGGGAGGGAGGGAGGGAGGGAGGGAGGGAGGGAGG
>CABHPR010155146.1:0-45284 GCA_902168415.1 Peromyscus melanophrys
AGGCTGAGCAAACTATGAGGAACGAGTCAGTAAGTAGTACCTAATCCCTTATGGTCTGTGCATCAGCTCCTGCCTCCAGGTTCCTGCTCTGTTTGAATTCCTGTCCTGACTTCCATCAATGATAAATAGTGATATGGAACTGTAAGCCAAATAAACCCTTTCCTTATCAACTTGCTTTTTGGGTATGGTGTTTCATTGCAACGATAGAAACCCTCTTACTAAGACACAGAACTAGAAAAGTAGACCTGTAAATTGTATAGAATTTCTTCATTTATGATTACAGACTCAATCTAGTCTAGCAGACTCTTTCTTTCCTTTGACTTTTTAGCTGTTTTATTTGTACATAGGAAGACAAGTCATTAGAATATCAGAAACCCCAGTGAGTACCATGTTAGGTATCAGAATTGGCATCTCTTCAGCATCTCTGATGTCCTCATCACAGACCTCGTGGGTGTATCATAATCTCCCTGGAGATGTCAGTGCTGCTTCCCAGGGACACATTGCTCTTATGGAAGTGAAGGGACTCTAAAGAATTGACTCTGTTTATGGACTTAATTGGCTTGAGGCTCGGGATTCATCTTTACAACCCAAGAAGCCATCCAATATACTTTTATGTTTCTTGGCATGTTCATCAAAATTGTCCTGAACTCCTCTATTTTTATCATGCTGCTTTTTATGAGACACAAAATACATGCTCTTTCCAAACTATCTCACTTATCTTCATAACATTCTAAATCACAGCAAATGTTGACCTGATTTCAGTTTGCTGGAAGGATCTATATCCTGTGCTATTTTGCTAGTACTTAGCCATATTTTAATTCAGCATATTTCTTGTGCTGGTATTAAATATTTTTATATTCTATACTCTCTAAATATAGAAATAATATTTTCTTTGACAGCTACATATAAGACAGTGCATATACATATGTGTATATGTGTGTGAATGTACACATACACACACAAACGTACTTCTGTTGCTGTTGCTGTGACAAACACACCCTCATAAAAAGCAACTTAGGGGATAAATGATTTATGTTACTTCATAGTTTATTTCAAGATACTATCCATCATATGAAGAAGTTAACCCAGAAAGCAGGAACTTAAAACAGCTAGCCACATCATATCCACAGTCAAGGCAGTGAGATAAGAACATATGCAGCTTTTTTTGCAGGCTTTTTCTGTGAAGCTCCAGTTCTCTACTCTTATATAGTTCATACTCTCAAGCCTAGGGAATGGAACCACCCGTAGTGGTTTGGTCTTTCCACATCAATTATCTTGACTAAAACAATCCCCATACACCTGCCCACAGGCCAACCCAATGTAAAAACAATTTCCTCCTTGAGACTCTCTTCTCAGACAATTTTAGGTTATGTCAAATAAAGCCAACCATCACAAATGCATACACATGCTATGTGTGTGTGTGTGTGTGTGTGTGTGTGTGTGTGATCTTTACTACAGTACATTATATTTCAACTCTGGAATATTAGAAATATTTAAGTACACTTTTTATTCTTGAAAATTAGTAAGACTGTACAATATATTAGAAAAAGGAGGCATGTTCCTAAACATGGGTGAAATTTAGAAAAGCTATTCTTTAGAAACCCTGAACACAATGCTTCTCTGTTATATATTTGCAAGCTTTACAGGTGTATATAGTACAGGTTTGCTCATCAGTAAGATGCTTTTCTTCTATGATCTAGCAGCTGTCTTACAAAAACTACGTAAGTCCCAAGGCTCTCAAGAGGGAGCTGATGCAGCACTCAGAAATCCCACTTCAATCCCACAGCAGCTGGGGGTGTGTTCACACTTACTTCACACCAGCCTTCTCTTGCTCTCTCACTGCTAGTGTTGTTTTTTGTCCTATCCAGCTTGCCGCCTCTGAAGAATGTATTACAGTTGTCTCTAATTTTTAATTATTTATATTTTCCCTATCTATATAGCTTCAATAACAGGTTGAGCTCTTTTAACACTATTCTACTCTCGTTTAATCTTTTTATCAAAACAAAAAAATCAACCAAGTGCGTGCTCACTTTGGCAGCACATATACTAAAATTGGTATGATACAGAGAAGACCAGCAAGGCCCCTGCACAAGGATGACACGCAAATTCGTGAAGTGTTCTATATTTTTCTTTGACTGTGTTACCTTTTTAACTGGTTTTCACTGTTTTCTGTTTTCACTCTTGATAAATAAAAAGCTTTAAAATTGCAAAAAAAATTGCCAAGTACATAAATTCCTTTTACATTTTTAGAAGAAAGATGAAAAAATTGAATTTATTAGCTCTCAGAAGAGGACTAAGAGCACATCTTCTGTGGTGTTTTACCCAGAACATTGTATAATTTTTTAATACAGTACTAAGTATTAAAACCAAGGCTTCTTGCATGCCAAGACAGTGCTTTTACAACTGAATCTTGTCCTCTTTTTAAATTTTATTTCAAGTCAGAGTCTCACTGAGTTACCTAGGTTGGCTTTGACCTTGGGATCTTCTGCATTAGCCTCCTAAGTAAATGAAATTACAATCACTGTTTCCCTTCTTTTTAGCAATTCTGTTTCCCTATTTTTTCTGGTCTCTACTGACATTGAAACTCTAAACCATTATGAAGCACAATTACTTGGTGAAATCATGAACAAGATCTATAATATCCTGACCATGTTCCCTTCAAGTGTGTGGAATTAAAGAACTGCAAAATGTTTCCATTAGGAAAGCAAGGCTCAGATGGGTGGTGGTCTTCAAACGATGATATAAAGTACATCTGAGTAGACAGTGTTGGTTTAAATAAAATAGGAAATATTACTGCTGTCAGAATAAAAGTAATGTTTGAAACAGGGTTGTTGGTGTAAGAGTTCTGGGCTCTGGAAGCCATAGCAAGACGGGCCTGGTCATTCATCTTCAATCAGCCAATTAAAAGAGCTGCATTAATATTGAAAAGTGAAAAAAGGAGATTAAGTCAACAAAGGCAGTTTGGGAAGAGTTACAAAGAAATGTAGTGCCTATCCCCACATCATCTTGGCACCTTTACATTTAGTTAAGCAGAAGGCTAGGGATATGCATAGATGAATAGTCCCAGCTAGTTGTGGTCCTAGCCATCATTGTCATGGCTCCAGTCTCTCTCATATGATGTTCTGACCAGTTGTCAGCACTCTCTTAAAACTTCTTTCCAGAAGACAAGTTCCTGCTCTGACTAGTACCAGACTCCAGCTTTTTCTTTCCTTCAGTAAGAGATTCCTGTGGGGACGTTGCTGCTCTGTTCATAATGGTCATGATTTGGAAACAGCTTAGATGTCTGTCAATGGATGGATAAAGAAAATATGGTATATTTACACAATGCAATGTTACTCAACTGTTAAAACAAAACAAAACACCAAAATCATCTAAGAAAGGTAAGCCAGATCCAAAAAGACAAGTGTGGTATGTATTCATTTATGCTGATGTTAGCTTTTAAATTTTCGATAAGCAGGCTACAAATCCATATAACTATAGAGGTTAGGTATAGAGTAAGGAACTACAGGGGAGGGAAGGATCTTTGAAATACAAAGTTATATAGAGATGGGGAGAGGAGACTGAGGTTGGAGTAATAAACTTAGGGGAAAGGAAAAGATTGTTAATGAAGGGAATATAAGGAGGGACAAATAAAACTAGTGGCCACCTGGGAAGTCATATGGAAACTTACTACTGTAGAAGCTTTTTATCATACTACATATATGAAAGAACTCTAAATGGGATCTCCAGATAACAGAGGGGACAAAGAAGAAAATTCCTGGGAGTGTTCCAGTTCCTGGGGGTGCTTTGTTTCAGTCTGAGAGTCAAAGTGAGAGAGACAAATGTCTGCTTAAAATTCTCTCATTCTTTTGAAACAGACTGGTTTGCACAAGTACAGAATTTTGAGGATTAATATTTAAGTTAGAGTTAATTGAAGATCAAAGGTGATGTTTCTTTTTAATCATAACATTGAGAGATTAGCAAAAGTTTGAAAGGTTGAATCACGGACATTGTGTTCAGAGCTGAGAATGAACCGGCCAATAATACATTCATGTAGCAAAATAGGCATGGCAGTTAAAGCAAGAGCCCTATTGATTGGGTCAACAGTTCAACCTGATGAAATCAGTGTCTTTCACTGGAGATGTAGAACGATCTTAATGATGCACAAGAATCAACTGAGGCCAGTCATGAAAGGTCCAGAGGAATGCTTGCTTACAAGTAGGATGTGTGAGTACTTTATGGAAGGCTGGTCATAAAATATTGAGAGTGAACAACATGAAGCAAACTGTGTTAACAGCAAATAGCTCAAAAATCAGGAAAGAAGAGAATAAACTCAGATGTAGATCTTGTAAATGTATAGACACTAAAAGGACTGCCATGGAAAACTGAGGCCTAGAGAAAGTGGCCTCTGTGAATCCTGCAGGCTTGGTATGCGCAGGATTATTTTTCTGTTTTGCTATTGGCTTTTCAAATGGTAATGACAGTATCTTATCATTTAGACAATGAACATCAATGGGGAGTTTTCAGTTCAGAAGCTTTCTCTAGGCTATGGGCTAAAGAAACAGGAGATGGAAAACCAGTGTGGAAGTGCAGAAAGGAGGAAGACTAGGCCAGATTCTTGAGTCATTGTACATACTAGGATCCTAGTAAATAGACAAGTGAAAAAGTAGCTTTGAAGGCAGAGAGGGAGAGTGTGAAAGAGCTGAGAGAAAGCAAGTCTTGGAGACCACCCAACTCTGGAAAGAATTTCATCAGACACAAACAAGTCTTGGCCACTGGGAAAGGATGGAAACAGAAAGGCTAACAAGTTCAACATGGGGCACACTGGCTTCACTTACTCCAGTGGTCCTGTGCACCCAGGCTGTTCTGTATCTAAATGCTGAACACATGAAAAGAAATTTGTGACTTATACACTACACCAACTTATCCATTTACATAATTGTAATAGGCAAATTAATAAAAAAGAATATTAGACCTCTGAAATCATCAAAATTTTTAAGGTTAACAACCTTCTCTGATCTTGTTTTTCTGTTTGTTTTGTTGTTCTGTTTTTTTTTCTGTGATTGTGAATTCAGCCACTCTGTCACCATGAGCTGGCTCCCATGCTGATAAATAACAGAGTTAATGGAGATGTACTGACACAGATTTAAAAAGCCCATTTCAACCTTTAAAAAAATAAGAATAAGTGAAACTGATGCTTCTTAAACTACTCCATAAAATTTGAAAAGGAAGAATGCTTCCAAATTCCTTTTATGAAGCCAGTATTGCACTGATATTTAAACCATATAAAGAAACAGCAAAAAGAGAAAATTATAGACCAAATCTCCAAGATGAACAGAAATGGAAAAAAGTCAACAAAACACTTGCAGAACAAATTCAAGAACACTGAAAAGATCGCTCACCATGATTAAGTTAGCTTCATTTTAAAGATGCAGGGATAGTTCCACATATCTAATCCACCACATAAGCAAAGTCAAGGACAGAAACTACATCACTATCACATTAGATGTAGAAAAGCCTTGGCAAAAAGAAAAAAAAAAAAAAAAACCAACCTTAGTACTAGGTTTTTTATTACCTTTTTGGTCAATCTTATAAAACCCCTAAATAATACAGGCTATTGCCATCGATCTTTAGTACCCTGCAGAACATGGTATTTAGACCCTATTGATAAAGACACCATATCCATATAGACATGGCAAAGGCATGCTGGCACTCACCTTGGATCTTCATCCCTGTTGCAGTAACACCTGTGCTACCGCCACCCGTTCACCATGTCTGAGCGAGGGGCTGTGGATTAAAACATAGACACAAGAAACAGTGAGTCATTCACCACAGCAGAATGCCAAATGCCGTTTATTGAAAGAGGGAGGAAACCTTAAATACAGGCTTACAGCACAATGGAGGAACCCCGGAGGGCAGAAATTTGCTACCCAATGTTCTACATTCTGCATCTAAGCTGTTTACACCAAAAGTAGGATACACAAACAAAGAACCTCTGGTGAGTGTTCAGGAAGAAGGAAACCAGCAGGGAATCAGCATAGGGAGGACATCTGGTCAAGGTCAGCAAGCAGGCAACAGTTTATTCAATATGGGGAGCCAGGGCCCTACACATCCCTAGTGGATAACTTTCATAATGCTAGAAGGTGTTATCTATACACGATACTGGGGTAGAAGAATCCTCAACAATCTTACTCAATCATTATAACTGAAAAGTTACAATAACTACATTAGCTTTCTGATTTGATTTAAGGACCAAGCCAGAAGAGCTAAGGGCTCTAAACCCATGACTGGGAGGTCAGAGATCCTAAGGGAGAACCTACTGCTATTCTTCTGCTAAGTGGATATAGTGTTTAATTGACCACTAAGTACCTGTGCTGGTTAGTTTCTGTCAACTTGACTCAAGCAAGGGTCATTTGGGAAGAGAGAAACTTACCTGAAAAAATATACCCACCAGATTGGCCTGTGGACAAGCCTGTGGAGCATTATCTTCACTGATGATTGATATGTGAGGGCCCAGACCACCATGATTAGTGCCATCTCAGGGCAGGTGGTCTTGAGATAATATAAGAAAATAAACTGTGAAAGCTAGAAAGAGCAAGCCAGTAAACAACATTCCTCCAATGGACTCTGCTTCAGTTTCTGCCGCCAGGTTCTTGAGGTCTTTTATACCTCAACTTTCCTCAGTGATGAAGTATGACCTGAAAGTACAGCCTAGAATAAGCCCTTCCCTCCACAAGCTGCTTTTGGTCATAGTGTTTATCAAAACAATAGAAACATAAATAAGACAGTGCTTAACGTTGTGCTCAGATATTCATGCAGCTCTCATGAGAGTAGCTTTTTGTTGTTGTTTTGGTTTGGTTTGGTGCCATAGATAGTGATTAACACAGCTATCCACAACTGCTCTAGGTGCAGGCAAAGAGACTTAACAGTGTTCATCCCATTTCACAAGGTATCATTATGGAGGACTGAATGGGAAGATTGTAGGAGCTAGAGCTAGGGAGGACTGCTACAAGTCAGTGTTTTGTGGACATTTTTGGGCTGTTATGCATGAACTCACCAGACCTAGAGAAAGGGCTCTCAAAGTCCCATCACAGAGTTATTTGCAGTAGATGGCTGCCAATGTAGGGGGGTCAGTTTCCTTTGGGTGTGGTCCCTGATCGGTTGCTCATGACCCTACATCTATGCACTGGCAACACTAAATGCTCTTGGTGGATTTTTCAAAAGTATCCATGAAGTTGGGAGAGAAGAGTGGAATGAGGGCATAGGAAGCATTTAAGAGAAGGGACCGAGAGAAGAATTTGATCAAAACTCATTATGCTCGTTTATGAAATTCTCAAAAATTCAGTTTTAAAAGGTTTTCATCTAAACATAACAGATTTGAAGCCCAACATGATAAACTAATACAGTTCCAAAGTGAGGGAACTTTCTGAAGGAATTTTGATTTCCTTACTTTAAGTGTTTATCCAAAGTTACTTCCTCAGCTTAAACATTTAACCACAATTTAAAGATGTCTTCTTTTTAGATGTGTGGTTTTTTTTTTAATCACAAAGTAAGTTTGGTTTCTTACTTTTATCAATAAATATATTAAAAGTGCTGTTTCAATAGTTTTAAGGTTTGCAACATGCTGTCTTCTAAGGGCACTTGGTGAAATTTAGCAAAGACAAAGTAGATGCATTGAGGAATTGAGTAGGAGATAAACCCACCTCCATTTCTTGTGTGACATATCCTGTGTGACTTTATGACTTCAGAAGTAGATGTCCTTATACTTCTTTCTTTAGCAGTTAAAGTTAAGATGGATGTTAGTTTCTCTCAGCTCTTCACTCTGTGTCCATCTCCCTTTTGTGGGTATCATATTCAATTGACAATTATGTCTCATTTCCTGCTTCTCTGAAAATTTCTGTCTTCAATATCCAGTCTAGTGGTCCCCTAAGTGGGAGGCATATACCTCGGGTTATACTCGGGTTATACGCAGGATGATTCTTCCCAATGAAGAAAGCAAATATTAAAACAGATTTTTGTTTTTTTTTTAATTTTGAGTTTTGATTATGACTTATATATAATTTGTTTATACCATGGCAGTATATATATATATATATATCTATATATATATATATATATATATATATATATATATATATCTTAAACAAATAAACAAACTGAATCTATGAGTGGTATGATAAGGTTTTATAACCTGAAGTAGTGTTGGCCTCCAGTCTCTCCAGAGCAGAAAACCTCACATTACTTGGAGAAATCGATGTCTTATTTCAGGGACAAGAGCAATGTAGAAGCTTCCCTAAGGCCTGAGTGGTGTTAATACTGGAGGCATATATGTGGGTCTTTGTGGGTTCTGTGTTCCTGTGCTTCATTCTAATTGGTGGTGAAACCTATGAAGTCTTTAGTGGACTCATTTTTTTTTTGTGGGTCTGAGATATACTAAAGCAGACAGCCTGAAGCAGGTTTCCCCTGGTTTAGATGTGATAGTGGTATTGGTGATTAGGGAGACAGAGAGAGGCTTGCAAGGTTTGGTGAAAGGTTTCCTTTAGCAACTGATGGCAAAAACTGTAGAATTACTCAACGTCTTGTTATTGAAACAACTGAATATTACCTTCAAAGTATTATTCCTGGCCAGTGAAATATTAATGCAACTTATTCTTGAATAATTGACTTTGTACATACATTTAAAGCATACCACTTGACAAATTTTGACATACTAGTATGCGATGTACCTGTAAAAATATTTTAAAAAAGCAGATATTTATACATAGTGAACCAAGTACTACATGCCCTGTATATACTCCAGGTCCTTTTAATTTGCATAATCATTATGTGTCTCAGTTTTACTGCTGTGTACACCAGTTTGGCTTCATAGCATAAAGTCTTAAGAAATATAAACTACTCTCTTGTAACAGGATGCAGATCCATGTTGGCTGGGAGAGGTACTATAGGAGACTCAGAGAAGAATTCATTTGCTTTTATGGAAAATATTTATGCCAAATTATGTCAAGATACTCATTTGACAGATATGTTTACTATTTTGATAGCATTGATAACCTCATGGGCATATGGTTTATAAATATGAATCTTATTACCTGCTATACTTTACTCTTATGGAAGCTTCTGTCCATCAATTATACAAAAAGTAGCTATGTGGAGACTTCATTAACTGCAGAATAATATTTTAATAGTTTCCTTTGACAGCCCCAAACTGGCAACCAAAATGTCCATCAAAGGGGTGACCTGATTCAAAAGTGATATATTCAAATGCATACAATACAACAGTAAAGGCAGGATGGATTGTAGATTCAAGTCTGTGTGATTATTGTTGCTTTCTTAGGTGAACAGCAAAGAAGAGAATAAAGTAGGTGGGTGATTAATTATTTAAAAGACAGCACAACTCTTTCCCAAGGTGGTTTGCTATCGGACAACACTAGCAGCATGTGAGAGCTTGATGTCCCCCATGTTATCTCCATCATTAATATCAGTAGGCTTTCAAGTAGTTTAAAGCTCCTCCCCACCCTTCTCCCCCACCTTTTGCTTCTCCTTCCCTCCCTATTCCTCCTTCTCCTCTTTTGGTCTTTCCTTCCTCTTTTTCTCCTATAAAGTATCCCCTGTGGTTCAGACTGGCCTCTAAAACAATGCTTCCACCTCAGCCTCCCAAGTGCTGGGATTACAGGCAGAGAGCACTACACGCAGCTCAGCTTAACACTTTCTAATGAACAGAATTTTTGATCGTCTTTGTATTTGTCATTTAGCCATCTTTTTTTCCATGATGTCTCTGTTCATATTTTTAATAATTTCTTACATTAACTTATTTGGAATTAATTTGTTTGGAAATCTCTTCATGTATTTAGACTCAGGTGTTTTCTGGATGCTTGCTACACTGCTGTATTGGATATATTTCAGACTCGTGTCCCGTATTGTATATATATTAGATCCATGGATTGTCTGGATTGCCTGTATATTAGACATGAACATTGTATTGGATGAGTTTGAAAATATTTTTTGTCATATTCACTGTTTATCATTGTATTTGAAATTTCAGACATTAATGATTTTGGTGGTCTTCTTATTTTATGGGCTATATTTTGTGTTATATATGAAGTCTCTCTTAATATCACAAATTTTCTGGAACTTTTTCTAGAACTTTTATAGCATTTGGCTTGTATTTAGGTGTGAAATCTATTTCTAGTTAATGTGTGATGTGGTTTGAGGCAAGGATTAAAGTTTGTAACAGTTGTCAAGCAGCACTTGATTAAAAGTTCACCAACTTATCTTTGAGCTTTGGTCAAAGTCTTAGTTGGCCATTTATTGTGAGTATATGTATGTTCTCTCCTTTATGTCCCATGTATCTATTGTCTACCAGATGTTGATCCCACACTACTGTGATTACTTCAGAGCTTGATGTCTTAGAATCAGGCTGTGAGAGATTTTTTTTCAAATATTTCTCCAACTGTGCTGGGTATTCTTTGTTATTTTTTTCCATCACTGTATGAATTTTATAATCAAATTTCTTGGGGCATTTTATACACACACACACACACACACACACACACACACACACACACACATGAGCAAGATCAACATCTTACCAAGGCAGACATCTCTCAATATTCTTAAATGATTGGTTCTAAGACAGCCTCTCACCCCTGTGTTTACCAAAATTTAAGAATATTTAAGTCTTCTCTTTAAAGTGGTCTAGGTAGTGTAGAAGTTACACATGCTTTCTCAGATACTTAAATAATTGTTAATGAGTCATCATACTTAGTAACAATGTAGATTTTTGTTCTGACATGTTGCTTGGGGAATAGGGACAATAAAATAGTCTGGACCAGTTCAGTACCAATGCAATTTTATTTCCAAAGCATTTTTATTCTACAATTTGTGGTTGTAGATCGTGTGACCACAGAGGACCCACTCTGTCATCCCTGACTCATAAACACAAAGTAGTTCCCAGGTTTTTAACTATGTTTTTTTTTCAGATGTCATTTTGTAGTTTTCAGAGCATAGTTACTTCTTCCACGTATTTGTCAGTTACTCCCAAATATTTCAGATCTTGTGTTCTTTTTATATTGGTGTTTCAACTTTTTACTTCAATTTCCATTTTGATTACAAACATAACCACATCCTGCCAGGTTGCTAGACTGATCCCTTCCTCTCAGTTGCTCTCTGCAGATGCACTCACCACATCTTCTCTGAAGATCATAATGTCTTCTGTGAATAAATACAGCTTTGCTTCTTTTCTAGTCCAAATGCTGCACATTTTTTTCCAGGCTTCCTGTGACTAGTTAAAAGTCTCCAGTCCATTGTTGTCCACTAAAGGAGAAAGCTGACTTCTTCATGCTGTTTAGAAATCACAAGGAAAAGCTCTCCAGATGTCTCCACTGATCTAATACAGCTGTATGTTGTTTTTAAGAATGATTTTCAGGCCGGGCGTTGGTGGCGCACGCCTTTAATCCCAGCACTCGGGAGGCAGAGGCAGGCGGATCTCTGTGAGTTCGAGGCCAGCCTGGGCTACCAAGTGAGCTCCAGGAAAGGCGCAAAGCTACACAGAGAAACCCTGTCTCGAAAAAAACCAAAAAAAAAAAAAAAAAAGAATGATTTTCACCACTTTGTTTCCGTATTCTTCTAGCTTTTTACGAAATATTTCCTTGTGTTTCTCCTGATACGATCATGTGATTTTCTATTAGTGAATGCTTTATTACATTGATTAACTTTCAACTATTAAATCAACCTTGTAGTGTAAAATCAATTTCAAGTAGTCATGTAGTAACCCATCTCATGTGTCCTGAAATAATCTTTATTGCTCTTAATTAAATTGTTGCTGTATTTATAAGGGTTGTTTATCTATCAGTGTTCTTCATTTCTTCCTTCTTTGTCTGGTGCTGGTATGATGATGATAGTCCCACAAAATGGAGTGGGAAGTGTCCTCCATTTTCCCAGTTCCTCAGTTCTTATATAAAGTTGGTCTCAGTTATTTCTGGCTTTAGTAGAGATTGCAGGTGAAATTATCTGGATGCAGAATAATTTTCTTGTTGTGGCTGCTGTTACTTAGGGGATAATTTCTCCTTGATTGACTGATTAATTGAACTAAGGCTTTGGTATGCTGCCCAGACTCTCTGGAACATCTGTGTTGAAGTCATCTTTTTACCTTACCTTTTTCAAGTAGCTGTGACTACAACCACATACCTCCTAACTATATTTGGAAGACTTTACTGCAAACATTTATTTTAGTAGACATTGGACTGTTTAATATACCTATTTCTTCTCAAGTTACCTTTGGATGGTTGTCTCAAGAAATGTGTTCATCTTATCTGAGCTGTCAAGATTACAGACATAAAACTGTTTGTGGTGCCTCATGGCTTTTCTTTTGGTGTCTTTAGAATTGCAACTGATATCATTTTCCTCTTGGTGTTATTTCTTTGTTTCTTGTGCTGTCAAGCAGGAGAAGGTCCATTGATTTTATTGTTTTTGTTGTAAGGTCTGGCATTTGGTTTTATTGATTTTTATTCATTGTTTCTCCTACTAATCCATCTCTAATACTCAATTGTCCCTTTGTGTGCTTTAATTAGATTTAACAGTCTCTCATTAAGGGAAAGAGTGTGGTAGTTAATTTGAGACTCTCCTTACTTAATATTATTTAATGTGGCAAATGCCCTACTAAGTAATACACATACATTGCTCTGTTGTGTGGGTGGGACTTTTAATTTGACTTACGATGATTCAGATTTCTCTTTGACTTCTTCCTCATTCACATTCTATTTGAGAAGTGTTCTGTTGTGTTTAAATATTTGTGGATTTTTCAGGTATATTTTGACTATTAATTTTTGAGTTTCATGTGTAGCTGAAGTTTTCCTGGTCCTGCCTGGCCCATGGTCAGGACAAATCTCTCTCACCTGCCAGTCCTGCAGATGCTTGGACCCAATCAAACGCGCAGAGACATATTACTTATAAACTGTATGGCCGTGGCAGGCTTCTTGTTATCTAGTTCTTACATCTTAAATTAATCCATTTCTATAAATCTATATCTTGCCATGTGGCTCGTGGCTTACCGGTATCTTACATCATGTTTCTCATGGCGGTGGGTGGCAGCATCTCCCTCTGCCTCAGCCTTCCACTTCCCAGAATTCTCTTCTCTGCTTGTCCCGCCTACACTTCCTGCCTGGCTACTGGCCAATCAGCATTTTTTTTATCAGTCAATAGGACCAACACATTCATAGCATCTCCAGAATCCATGTGGTCATAAAATATAATTCATATGGCAGGAAATCTTTAAATTTGCCAAGATTTGTCTTGAAATATTCTTTCTTTGTATATGATTTCTTCATACATCAATAAAATTTTTACTGTATTCTACATCTTTAATATTTGTGTATGTGTCTAGAAGTGTATTGGAAACAGTGTCACTATACTCCCAGGTTGACTGCATACCATGTCTACCTTTCTTAGCATCCTGAGTAGCTGGGATTACACATATCATTGTCATTTCTGTCTGCTTGTTTAATTAACTATTGAGAGTACACTGCTGACATCTTTACAAATGGATCTGTCTCTCTATCCAATTGTACCTGGTTTGCTTAATGGATTTTTAAATTACTGTAATTAGCAAGACATTACTAAGCATGCATGGTTAGTATTTTATCTCAGTGTTGTAACTTTTGTTGTTTGTTTATTTGATTGAGACAGATCATCATGCAGACCAGAGTGGACTTGAAGTCACTGTTTAGCAGGATAATCTTGAATTACTGATGTTACTCTGTCTCCACCTCACATGCACTAGAATCCTAGATGTATACCACCACACCCAGATTCAGTGAGGAGATCTTTAATCATTATGAAATCATCTTCAGTAATATATTGTTCTGAAAACTGATTTATTTCATTGTTATAACCATCACCATTTTCTTTCAGTAAGTATTAGCATGGTATATTTTGTATACTTTCAATCATCTGCATGATTTTTGTTAGTTTGTTTTTTTGAGATAGGGTTTCTCTGTGTAACAATCCTAGCCATCCTGGAACTTGATTTGGAGAACAGGCTGGCCTCAAACTCAGAGATCCACCTGCCTCTGCCTCCTGAGTGCTGATATTAAAGGTATGTGCCACCACATCCAGCATTACCATCTGCATGATTTTATCCATTACTTGTTTTTATATATGCCTTGCTGCTCCTTATCCCCAATGTCTCTCCAATCTCCTACTGATCTCTTCCAGGTCCTCTTCTTCTGTCCAAATAGTCCTCACTTCAGCTTTCACTCATGCCACATATATTTCATCACACTCTCTATTCCCCTTCTCTCTTCTCATGTAAGATCTCTTCTTCCTCACTAGTTATGCTCGTGTGTGTGTGTGTGTGTGTGTGTGTGTGTGTGTGTGTGTGTGTGTTAGAACCACGTTTTGACTGAATGATTGAAGGATTGTTTTGCATTTAATATTTAGTGTCCTTTATATATTCTAGTTAGCTGGAAAAATTTTCCCCCTTCTGTAAACTTTCTCTGCACACTGAAAACTGTTCCCTTTACTGTGAAAAAGTTTTCAATTTTATATAATGTCACAATTCAATTCTTAAGATTAGTCCTGTGCTACTGGAATCCCTTTTAGAAGATCCTTGTTTATGTCTGTATTTTTAAGAGTTATATCTATGTTTTTCTCTAGCATTTTCAAAGTTTCGGTTCTTCTATTAAGGTCTTTGATCCATTTTAAATTGATTTTTGTGCAGGGAGAGAGAAACAGATCTAGTTTTATTTTTTGCGCATGTGGATATCCAGCTTTCAAAGCACCATTTGTTGAACAGGCTGTCTTTTCTTCCAATGTGCTTTTGACACAATTATCAAAAGTTAAATGGTTTTAGCTGTGCTGGTTTGTTTACAGGTTTCATAACTGGGATGAAACCAAGGTGGTTTGAGATCTATGGTCTTCTTGTGTTCTTGAATTCAGTTTGCCAGAAGTTTGTTGATAATTTGTGACTCCATGTTAATCATGGAAATTGGCTGGTTTTGGTTATTGTATTATTATCTGGTTTTGATTGTAAGAATAACAAAGATTGTAGAATGAGTTTGGTACAATTCATTCCCTTTCCAGTGTATGTAAGAGATTTTATACAAGGAGCACTGGTGCCCAGTTTTTCTTAAAGGTAGCACTTGCAGTAAATCCAACTGTTCTTTGATTTTTTTCCCCCTGGAGAGACTGTATTACTAATTTTTCCTTCTTGCTGCTTGTTGTGGATTTTTTATCCCATTATTTTATCTAAATAAACATGTGTGTCTAGGGATTTACCCATTCTTCTATATTTTCTGATTCTGGGAATGTAAGCTATTGGGGTATTTCTTAATACTTTCAGGTTTCACAGGAATCTCTCTGTTGAAACATCCCAATTTTGGAGTTGGTTTATTATTTTGGATTCTGTCTCTGACTAGCTTGGCTAGGGATTTGTCAGTATTATTTGTTGCTATAGTGAGTGAGTCTGTGTGTTATTCTTTTCCTCTTCATTAATTTATGTGCTGTTCTAGGTTTGTTCATTCTTTGTTTTTCTAAAGAACTTAAAGTGTCATGACATTTGAGAGTGCTCTCTCTCTCTCTGCTGTTGTAAGCACTCATGAACTTTTTACTTAGAACTTGGTTACATCTCAAAGGTTCTGGTAAGCTGAGCTTCCATTTTTTGTTTAGTTTTTTCCCTCTGTTTTATTCAATGATCATTGTTCTTTCAAGAGTCTATTGATCAGTCTCCAGATATATGTGACATTTCTGTGCTTTCTTTGTATTTATTTTTTAAAGAATTTCATACATGAGTACAATATACACACATCATTCTCCCCTCTCTTTATTCCCTACCCAATTCCTCCTATGTGTCCTACCACCCTATGAATTCATGAACTCTTTCAGTGTTACTTGTATGTATATGAGTTTAGAACTGACAACAGGATTGGCTAACCTATCAGGGGACTCGTCTCTAGAGAAAACTAATTCTCTGTCTTTCAGTAGCCATTGACTGCTTATAGCGCTTCATCTAGAGATGGGGTCATGTGACTCCCACACCCTGGCAATCCATCTTGGCATGCCAGTTGGCATGTCCATCGTGCAGGTCTTGTGTAGGCAACCACGTTAGTAAGATTGTATTGGTACAGCTTCTATTTTATGCCTAGAAGACACTATCTAGAAGTAAGCATCCCAGGCTTCTGACTTTATACCCTTTCCATCTCTTCTTCCATGATGTCATCTAAGCCTTGGCTATAAAGGGTGTGCTGCAGATTGTGGGGACTGGGCAATTCATACTTAACTGTATTTTGGCTAGTGGTAGATCTCTGCAGTTGTCTGTATCTGTGCAACAAAAAGCTCCTTTGATACGGGATGAGAGATACACTTCTCAATGGGTATAAGGATAAGTATTTAGACTATAGTTAAAAACTATATTGATTTAGGAAATAGGTTGCAGTAAGTTCTCTTCTAGAATCGATGACCTCCCTTTTCATGGACTTTCATGTAGATTTATAGTTCCAGGCATGAGTACCTTCCTACTGAGTGATCCTTAAGTCCAATTAGGGAACTGTTAATTACACCTAAGATATAAGTGTCACTATTGCATCACTGGGAATATCTTACCAGGCTACATTGGCAGCTTTACAGCTGGGTAGGACTATTGGTTATTTTTCTTCATTGGTAGCTTACATAGCAACTTATGATGCTGTCAGAACTCAAGCCCAGGGAAGAGGCTTTTGAGTCATTATCAGTTTGACTCTGCCAAGTCCTATATCTGAACTATGTGGTGTCTTCAACAATATGGTCTTGCCTAAACATAGTGGGAGGCAATCAGAGGCAATGGCAATAACTTATAAGGTTTTAGAAGTCTCTTGAACCCTATTAACCAGTTAGATAGTAGGTATCCTTTGCCTGGCACTGGAGTGTTTGTTAGTTTATGGCACCTTATGGGGTCATTATAACCCTGTATGAAGTAACTGCATTTAAAACTCACATACACACATTATACATATGAATATATTACACACATACTAACATACTTATATATTTATGTTTAAATAAGCATATAATCTAATATGCTCTTCCACAGATTTTTCTAATACTCGTAGTGTTAATTTTTTTCCTCTCTCCCTCTGCATTTGTATTGCCACTCCTCTCCACTCCTCAGATATGTCCATCCCGCTGTTTTTCCTGTTCCCTCCTCATAGCAACTGTGTCTTACCATCCACCTCTCTAGAGCTCCTTCTACTCACCTCTCCCCATGGTCTCTTTCTGCATTCCTGACTTCTGTAGCTATTGAAGCTATATACTCAAGTGGAAATATTTAGAGCTAGGTTAAGAAAGAGCATGTGGCATTTGTCTTCTTGAGTCTTGGATACTCTATAATATTATCCAGTTCCAACTACATATCTGCAAAGGCCAGGATTTCATTTTTCTTTATGGCTGAGTAGAATTTTATTTTATCTATATCTATATATATATATATATATATATATATCACATTTTCATTATTCATTTAGCACCTTTGATAAACATGTAGACTGCCTCCACTGCCTAGCTTTCATGAATAGCAATGAAATGTCCAGTCCTAATATATGGTAAGAAATGATGTAGCTAGATCTACACAGGGTAGAACTATTTTTTGCTTCTTGAGGATTTTCCACCCAAATTAGCTGTACCAGTTTGCAATGTTACCAACAGTGAATGAGGGGTCCCCTTTATTTGTACCCTTGTTAGCATTTGTGGTTACTTGCTTTCTTGACCATAACCATTTTAACCAAGAGAACGATGAAATCTCAAAGTGATTTAAATTTGTATTTCCTTGAAGAGATTTTCACATATTTATTAGCCATGTTTTGTCCTTTGAGATCTGTCTGCTCATATTCACAGCCTGCTTAATCGGGTTGTTCATTTTCTTCACTTTTTTTCCCCAGTTCTTTGTATATTCTCAATATTAATCCTCTATCAGGTGTATAGCTAGCAAAAATTTCCTCTCACTCAGGTGACTTCCTTTTAACTTGATGGAATGTTTCCTTTACTGAACAAAAACTTTTCAGGTTTATGACATCCTGTTTGTAATTTGTTGTTCATAAAACCTGAGTGAATGAAGCTCTGTTCAGAAAGTCTTTCCTGTGTTCATGTCTTGTAGTTTTCTTTGGGTAGTTTGTACATTTCATGATTCACATTGGGGTCTTTGATTCATTTGGAGCTGATTTTGTGCAGAGTAATAGGAGTCTAATTTTATTCTTCTATGAGTTGTCATTCAGTTTTCCCAGCACCATTTGTTGAAGATACTGTATCTCCTTTCATGTGGTTTGTTGTTGTTGTTTGTTTGTGGGGTTTTTTTTCTGTTTTGTTATCTTTGTCAAATATCAGGTGACTATAACTGCATACTTCACTAGTTACTTTCTCTGGCTTTAATAGACTACTCTAATCTAAGAAGCAAATAAAAGAAAGGATTTATTTTGGATTACAATTCTAGAGGGGTAAAAAGTTCATCATGATAGGGAAAGCATAGCAACAGATAGGCATGTCAGAACAGGTAGTGTGGACATCACATATCAACCACACACAAGAATCAGAAAGAGCATTAGAAGAGGAAGTGGAGCAAGGCTATAACACTCAAAGTCTACCTATGGTGGTATGTTACTTCCAGCAGGTTCTATTTTCTGAGTGTCTATAACCTCATCAGGCAATGCCACCTACTGGATACAAAGTGTTCAAATATGAGCCAATGAGGAATATTTCTCATTCAAACCATGACACGTGCATTTAGGTTTGGGGGTTATTCTATTTGATTAATCTGTACATCTGCTTTTGTGCCAGATTCATGATGTTTTTATTGCTTTATCTGTATAATACAGTCTAGAATGTGGTATAGTGATTCTTCCTACATGCCCCCTCACCCCAGCTTGCTGTGGCTATCTGGGGGTCTTGTGTACTTCCAAACAAATTTTAGATTTTTTCCATTTCTGTGAATAATGTCACAGTGTATTCATTGGGATTGCTTTCTACCTGTAAATTGCTTTTGAGAGGAAGGTCATCCTAACAAAATTAATTATACCAACCCTTGAGCATGGGATGTCTTTGCATCTTCTGTCTCATCCTAGACTATTTTCTTCAGTGATTTAAAGTTTCCATTATAGAGGTCTTTCTTCTTCACTATGTGTGTTCCTATTTTGTTTTTATTTCTATTTTTGACAGTGTTGTTAATTGGAGTGTTGTCAGGATCCTTTTCTCAGTTATTTCTTATATTGGTGTGCAGCAAGGCTACTGATTTTTGTAGAATGATTTTGTATTCTGCTACTTTAGTGAAATCATTACTCATTTTGAGATGTTTTCTGGTTGAATTTTGAGATCTCTTATGTATAATATCATATCATTTGCAAATAAGGATACTTTGACTTCTTTTCCTATTTTTAACCATTTAATTTTCTTCTCTTGGTACATTATTCTAGCTGGTGCTTTTAAGAACTATATTGTAGAGGAATGGGATAGTGGACAGCCCTGTATCATTTCTGATTTTAATAGGATTTCTTTGAGATTTTCTCTATTTAGAAGGATGTTGGCTCTGGCTTTCACATATATGACCTTTATTATGTTTAAATAAATTCCCTCCAGTCCTATTGTCTCTAGGATGCTGATATTTCTCAAGAAGGAAATTTGGAATGCCTACAAATATAGGATGTGACACAGAAATGCCTGTGACCTCAACTTCTAGAAAATAGTTAGGGTAAGTGATATTCCCATACCTCAGATAAGTTTTGAAAACAAATAACATTGTTGTGCTTTGTATGACCTTGAACATGCTGCCTGTGAAGTAGGCTTCTCTGATGAACTGTAAACTCATAACTCTGTTATCAAAGGACGTGTGATAATAAAAATGAGCCTTGCTGTGCAAATTGATTGGCTGCCATGACCCCCCTGCTTTCCTGCTTCAGTTCTGGCATTAATCAGAAGCACCTTGGCCAATCTCTCCCACCGGCTGTGTGGAACGAACTTGGAATTGTCTCTTCTGCTTCTGGTTTTGCTGTTGCTTTGTTTTGCCTTTGATTTTAAAGTGTCGACTGTAGTTCTTCTCAAAAGTCTAGTAGAATTCTTCTCTGAATCTATCTGGAACTGAGCTTGTGTCCTCAGAAGGGTTTTAATTACTGTTTCAATCACTGTATTTGTTACAGGTCTGTTTACGTTGCTGATCTCTTCCTGATGTAGTGGTCCAATTCCTCTAACTTGTCTTCAAGTTCTAGTAATGTTTATCTTCTAATGGATTCATTCCTTCAAGTGGTCAGGTTTACCCTGAGTTTTCTAGAAGAGTTTTGAATTTTGACTCCACTTTCATTTCAGCTTGATCTGTCTTGATAATTCATCTTCACACATAATTCATTTTTGCAATCCTGAATTGTTTTTGTCATTTTTCTCAGCTGTGTTTTTGTTTGCTTGAACTCCAGTTTTTTCTTGCCTGCTTTAAATTTATTCAGATATCTGTGTTCTTTTTAAAGTCTTTATGTTCTTTTATGGTGTTTCTTATTATTCTTTTAAATTATGTGTCTACAGTCCTTCCGAATAATTCTCATTGGGGACCATATCTATAGGAACACTTTTTTTGTTGTTTTCTTTGCTTGTTTTTTGAGGGACATACTGTCTCAGCCTTTAATGTTTTTGTGTTTTTGCAATGGGACCTAAGCATGTGGATTTATTTTATTGGTTATGTTTCTGATATGAGGTTCCAGCTTACCCCTCTTTAGTGAAAACCTTCCCAGTGTCCTCCCTTGCTTCATTTAAATCAATAAATTGTTTTTAGTTTTGCCCTATCTAATTCTATTTTCTCCTTAATATATGGAAACTGAAAACTGTTAATTAATCTGAGAGTAAAAGGGTGATTACTAGGCACTGGGGAGGTAATAGTGGGAGAGAAAGACAAAGGTAGAAGAAGGGTTGTTGAGCATGATCAATACACACTCTATACTCCTGTGTGGAAATAACATACAGAAGCCTATTAATATGTACAACTGACGTGTTAAGTGAGAAGAAAATATTAACATGTCTGCCATTTCTTAGGGTGAAAATGTGATGCTAATGAGTGTTTCTTCTTTCACATATTTGTTAATGACTTGCTTCTCCTTTCCTAAGAAATAATGCATTTACTGAGGTATGATTCATGATTCATGTGCTACAAAGACCATCTCTTTAAAAATATAATTTAATGCTTCTTAATATATTCAGTGAGATGTACTTCCATCACCACTACCTAATTTTAGAACATTTCATCATGTTGAAAGAGATTCTATCCTTATCAACAATGAGTACTCATATCTCTGTCTCTGCCTCCTGATAAATAGTTGACTTTCAATCTGTGTTATTTTACCTAGTCTATATATTCCACATAAATGCATTAGCCAAATATGACCTTTGTATTTTATGAACACATCCAAACTTTGGCTATGGATCCTACTTAGCCTAAGCTGTTCATGGTTTATGTGGTAAAACACACCTGTACTTCCTGTCCTCCATGGCTAAGTATTTTTGTGTCAATATAGTCCATTGCATTCATCACTTCATTAAGTAATAGTTATGTGTGGATTTTTTTCACATTTTCTTGGGAATAAATTCTTACAGCTCCTTTGTCTTCATATGATCAGTTAACCATAGTATGGAAGAGCTCATTTATTGACCCTATATTTTCTATTTTGTGAGTTACAAAATAATTTTTAAATAGGCTACATTCTTAACAATAATGTACGACACTTCCAATTTCTGAATGGTTTAATCAAAACTTAGAAATTTTCTGTCTTTTAATTGAACTGTATATTTTGTAGTTTGCTTGGATTTCCTGTCATGGCTAATAATCTTGACTATCTTTTGTTGGCCATTTGTATGTCTGCTTTGAGGTTCTGTTTTCATTTGTCATAAGTGTTTCTTCTGGATGAAGATCTCTAGGTTGGTGTGACTTTTCTTTCAGTAGATTATGTCATGTCCTAGGGTCGTATGTTCCCAGGAGTAATCTTTTTTTTTTTGTTTGTTTTTTGTTTTTGTTTTTTTGAGACAGGTTTCTCTGTGTAGTTTTGGAGTCTCTCCTAAATCTCGCTCTATAGACCAGGCTGGCCTTGAACTCACAGAGATCTGCCTGGCTCTGCCTCCTGAGTGCTGGGATTAAAGGCGTGCGCCACCACTGATCAGCCCCAGAAATAAATCTTCTGGCACCTTTATTTTTGCTTCTTTATGTGTATATATTTTTTTCCTCTGGTTCTTTTAATGATAACTGGTATTGGATAATTTAATTTCTAAATTACAGATTTTGAACAATTTATTATGTGGCTAGTTGTATTTTTCATAGTTATTTTAAGTTCTTTGAAATTTGTGCAATTTATGAATTTTAAGAAGTTCAGAAAATTTTCTGCCATGATTTCAACAATGACTCTTTCAGCTTGACCCATTGGTGGTTGTAATGCAACACCCAAACACACATCTATTTTACATATTGTGCATGTGCATATTTATATATGTTCTTGACTTTATCGTATAGCTCAATAAAGCTCTTTTCACTTTTCATTCTTTTTTCTCATCTTTATTACCTAACTGGCTTAAATTCATTGATCTTTTCTTTTATTATGGCCAACATAGTGTTGGTGCTATAGTTTGTGAATGCTGTCCATAGTATTTTTATCTTATATTATATGCTTTTCTCTAGGAGTTCGACTTTGACTTTTTATATATTCAATATCTTTATGTGTATTCAGAGTATGTGTAACAGAAATAATAACTGCTTTGGTATCCTCAGTTAGTCTTTGACATTTGAGTTTATAGATTGGTTCAGTTGAGTTTTTTTCCTCACTATATTTTGTTTATTTATTTACTGCTTCTTTTATACACCATTGAATATGTTTTGATGTCAGATACTGAAAGATGTATAGTGCTTCATATAGTATCCATTGAACGCAAAAGGAAGACATGAAGACCTTTTTGTGGACAAGGATTGAACAAGCCAGGAAACTGGTGATTTAAAGCTGAAGGGATGGGACCATGAGGCAGGCAAGGACACCCAAAGACTGCTTTAAGTGATGGGAAAGCAAAGGAATCATAATATGCTAATGCTTGGCAGCTGTATAATTGAAAGGCCTTGAAGAAATGGACTCCCAAATAAAAATCTCTTGTCATAATTCCACTGCTTAGGAAAGGTATAGGAGGTTAAGGAGAAAGTCTCTAAAATGTCACCACTCACTCCTCTCAATAGTCCTCCTATGGCAGACCACAGTATGGATCTCTCAGACACTGCCATGCTGATGAAGTGGCTCAGCAGGGAAAGGCGCTTGCCACTAATCCTTCTAACTTGAACTTGATCCTCAGGAAAGAACTGATTCCCACAAGTTGTCCTCTGAACCACATACATGCAAACACACACACACACACACACACCTACTACTACTACTAACAATAATAGTAATAATAATAACAATAATAATAGTGATAATAATAATAATAAATGGACTAGGTTTAGAGCTTTGCTGTGAGCAGCACAATTGCTGTGTATAATAGTCACTGGATGTTTATGAAATTCAGTGTTAGAAAAACAATGAAAATAGTCTAATCTGGGGTCATCCTTGTGGATTCCTGGGATTTTCCTACCACCAGGTTTCTCCCTTACCCCATAATGTCTCCCTCCATCAAGATAGCTCTTTCATTTCTCTCTGCTTCCATCCCTCCCATAGCTCGACCATCCCATTCCCTCATGTTCTCATCTCCCGTCCCCTACCCTCTATTGCCCCCCATCCCTAGTTTACTCATTGGGATCTCCTCTGTTTCCCTTTCCCAAGGTCATCTGTACATCCCTCTTTGGGTCCTCCCTGTTTCCTAGCTTCTCTGGAGCTATGGGTTGTAGTCTGATTGTCCTTTGCTTTACCTATAGTATCCACTTATGAGTGAGTGCATACCATGTTTGTCTTTCTGAGTCTGGGTTACTTCACTCAGCATGATATTTTCTAGTTCCATCCATTTGCTTGCAAATTTCATGATGTCATTGTTTTTATAGCTGAGTAATACTCCATTGTGTATATGTACCACATTTTCTTTATCCATTCTTTGGTTGAGGGGCATTTAGGTTGTTTCCAGGTTTTGAATATTATGAATAATGCTGCTATGAACACAGTTAAGCAAATGTCCTTGTGGTATGCTTGAGCATCCCTTGGATACATGCCCAAGGGTGGTATAGCTGGTCTTGAGGTAGATTGATTCCTACTTTTTTGAGAAACCACCATACTGATTTCCAAAGTGGCTGTACAAGTTTGCACTCCTACCAATAGTGGAGGAGTGTTCCCCTTGTTCCACATCCTCTCCAACATAAGCTGTCATCAGTGTTTTTAATCAGATTGGTTGATACTCTAAATGTCATCATAGAGCCTTCATCCAGTAACTGATGGAAACAAATACAGAGATTCACAATCATGCACCAGGCCCAGCTCTGGGAGTCCAGTCAAAGAGAGGGGAGAGGGATTATAGGAGCAAGTAGAGTCAAGATCATGATGGGGGAAATCTACAAGGACAACTGAACTAAGCTCAAAGGAACTCACAAACTTTAGACCCACAGCTGTGGAACCTGCATGGGACTGGACTAGACCCTCTGCATATGGAAGACAGTTATGTAGCTGGGTCTGTTTGAGGGGCCCCTGGCAATGTGATCAGGATGTATCCCTGGTGCATGAACCAGTTTTCTGGATCCCATTACATATGGTCAGATACTTCACTCATCCCTGATAAAGCAGGGAGGGGCTTGGTCCTGCATCAACTGAATGTACCAAGCTTAGCTGTCCCCTCATGGGAGAACTTACCCTGTTGGAGGATGTGATGAGAGGTGTTGGGGGAAAGGTGTAGGAGGGAGCAGGAGGAGGGTGAGAGGGGGATCTGTGGTTGGTATGTAAAATGAATAAAAAAGAAAACAATGAAAATAATATACAATGAAAACTTATTAAGTCCGAAAATATCCCTGTAGGGAAGCTGTCTAGAAAGCTGGAATTAAATAGCTCAGCGGGAAGCCCTCTCCAGGCCATCCTGAAAAACAAAGCTGCCTTACTAAATGTCAAGGAAAATGCTCCTCTCACAGGCAATGGTGGAATACAGGGTTACCAGGAAACATCAAGAGGGCCTTATAATCTCTGTTCACCCACATGTCTGAAACCCAAGAACACTGAGGTTGCAGAGAACAATGGCTCTCACTCACCCCTCTGCACATAGCAGCACCTGGAACTTGCTATCATCAGATAGATCTAAGAATGCTCCCTTTCAACCCAGTGCAGATGTGCTAGCGACTCACTCCATAGGTTTTCTTTTTCCTACTCTTTTACAGAAGTCTCAAGATGATTCTGTTCTTGTTAATATATGTCTTAGGTTTTAGGACTGTTTATGTTTTTCTACCCAGTTTACTATAAGACATTCTTTACTATGCCCTCCAGCCACATCTCATTCTCCCCTCATCATTATGTATATTCTTTTATCCTTATTCCTCTGTTCACATAATTATAACTTTATATAGCTTTTTTACTCTCTAATAAATGTACTCCAACAGAGTCATAACTTTGCCCTCCTGGTTACTTTACCTACTTCAACTTTTTGTCCTTTCAAAGTTGATCTAACAGCCAATCCTTATCCCTATTCCTCTTGTTTCCCCCCAATACTCATAAACTTATTGTGAAAATGAGTGTATACTCCATACTACACTTGAATGTTTTCCCTTATTGAAATCCGAGTCCACTATTATTAATAGGTTTGTATAACATCTGCATAGTGATATATCAACCAACTGTGGTTAATATCATACTCAGGAAGTAATATGATGTTTACACCAGCCATCTTGAACTCCAGGACTGAAGACATATTTTATGAGTTACAAATTCAACTCCACCATATCCATATTCCATATAAACACTGAAAAACTTCAACTAAGGTACTGTAACTGATAAATTTAAGTCAAGCAATGAAATAAAAGCAGATCCACAAATCCCAAGGCAATAATTTTAAAGATGTGAACAGTCAGGGTAACAACCTCAGAGAACTCAAAAGAATAAATATAAGTATGCTCAAAGAATTCAAAGAAGAGCATAAACCTCTGATTGAGAGCACAAACAGTTAAATGGATTAAGGAAGGCTAGATAAGATACAAAGAAAAAAAAGGAATCCAACAAAGACAAAAATGTTGACATAAAACAAGTCTGAGATAATAACAAGTCAACTAAAAGGTCCATGGACAGTCTCACTGATGGAATGGACCAATGAGAGGACAAAATATCCGGTGCATTCAAACACAGACAACGATAAAATAACAAAAGGGCACTAATGGGAATTCTAACATGTATGTAGCACTCTAGAAAGTGGATAATAAGCATACAAAATGCAAAATGGGAGGAATATTATTCCTCCATGTAGGGCTTCTCTATTCAAATGCTTTTAAATTTTATTCCTAGTAAGCTTATAAAATAGGTTTCTACATAGAGTTTTCAAACACCTTAGTGTTAGTCATCCCTCCTGTAGCTTCTAATGGTGGGAAAAAAATGACTTTTGTTTTAAATGGGTGTGAAATAAGTGTTTGTTTATTTATTGACAATATTCTTATTTTAGAGTGCACCTTTCTTAGATATGAAAAATATTATTTTCTGTGACAATAGTGTTCTGTGTTATACATGTCTTGATTGCATGCACAACATCTAGAACTGTGTTAATGAGGTTCAGACAGGACCATGGTCTCTGTGCCATAGGTGATTTCTAAAAAATCAATCAATCAAACAAAATGTGATTAGACAAACTCTGGTGTAGCTCAATAGCTGAGCATTTGTCTAACACATCCTAGGTACCAGGTCCAAAATCACCATCACCACAAAACAAAATAAAATAATGGAACCAATCAAAATAAACAAAACCCCTGTGGTGATATGAAAGAAAATGGCTCCCAAAGGGAGTGGCACTATTAGGAGGTGTGGCTTTGTGGAGTAAGTGTGGCTTAGTAGGAGGAACTGTGTCACTGTGGAGATAGACTTCAAAGTCTCATATATGCTCAAGCCATGCCCAGTGTCTCAGACCTCTTCCTGTTGCCTATAAGTCAAGATGCAGGACACTCAGCTACTTTTCCAGCACCATGTCTGCCTGAACATCACCATATCACATCTTGATGATAATAGACTAAGCCTCTGAAAATATAATCCACCCCAATTATATGTTTTTCCTTTACAAGAGTTTCTGTAGTCATGGTGTCTCTTCACAGCAATAGAAACCCTAACTGAGACACCATCTAACTTCTCACAAAGGAAGTCATTAATCATCAAGCTCTAGATCTGACATGTCTGTATGGAAAGGTCGGTTCTCTGAATTATTACTTTGTTACACTGGCTCTGTGATCCTCTCTGTGCTACCATTTCTTATCTTGTAATTGATGACCATAATTGTAGTTAGCCCATGGGTTTTGTGTGGAGCAAAAAGAATGTCATGCTTTAGAAAGTACCCAAGAAACATGCACATAGTGACTTCTGCTTTTTTCATAAATGCAAACAAACAAACAACAAAACAAAACAGAAACCATTCTAACACTCTGGCTATTGGTGCAGGAGATTCCTGGTTCCCTCCTCAAATAGGTTTTGACAGTGGGGTTGCCACCACTGAAAATGTCTATGCTTTCTAGTGGGCAGAAGTATTTTATATATTTCAGTGAGTAGTTGGTTTTGAACACTGATCATATTTGAGGACCTAAGAAGCTGACTTCTAGGACTGTTTGAGATGCTGCTTACCACAAGGTTTGACCCAATTAAGCTTCAAACCAGAGACTTCTATATTTCTACACCCTTACCATATTCAACAGTTTCTAAAGTTGAAAGTATTCTACAAAGAAATATTTTTAAAAAAGTGAAATCCAGTCATGGGATCCACTTCACAATCTCGGGAACTGTGCAGAGATGAGGCTAAGTAGATGGACACAGCACAGCACAGACCTGGTTAGAAGCCCATGAAGAGAAGGGCTGTGACAGGTAGGAACCTGACCAGTGAATGGCACAAACTCCTTCCCAGAAGTAGGAATATTCTGCAGTATTCTTCAGTCCCCATTTTTTGACACTAAGTATCTTATTTTTCTTCTCTTATGACTTTATACTTGAAACATTTCCGTAGAAATGAGTATTTCTGGCCTAGGGTCCTAGACCTCTCCATGTTCCTAGCTTCCATCAACAAAGAGCATCATGTACAGAATAAGTGTCCTTGGTTGTTGTTTGCACAAATTATTTTTATCTTTCCCTGTGTGTGCTTACAGCCAAAAGAGTGTTATAATTCATTACAAGGGAAAGTAAAGCTGTACTTTTTCTCACCAAAGTATCATGTTGTAATGGTTCATGTGTTTGTCTGCTGAGAAAAACATTCCACAATTTTTCATGAAAGGAATGAATTTATATGCTTTACTTTTTCCTGAGCACATCAATTCCAGTTCACAGTTTCAATAAGATAAAGCATTTTGAAGGTTCCTAAATAGTCATATTGAGACAACAGATGATTTCTCAATAGACCAACATGGGCCAATCTAAGGTCTTTGGGGCACTCCACAGCCTGGGAAACCTTCTACAGACAGCACAAAGCTGACACAGTAATTTGTCTCAATGCTTAGTGGCCAAAGTCCTCATGTTCCCATATGCTAGTTGCTAGTGAAGCCCAACAGTCTGCTCTTAGGTGTAATGTAACTCATCTGTGGATTAACAGTCCTTGGTTCTCAACTTGCCTATCAAGATTAGTTATGGCGGGAAGGCGGCACTCAGGGTGAAGTAAGCAGAAAACCTTCCACTCACAATCAGAAGACACCCTCAGCTCAGCTCATTTTGCCCTCAGGGGGTTGATCATCAGGCCCTTTGTTGCAAGTAGTACTTCTGTGCAAAAATGGGCAGTCAGCCATGTGATTCTTCTTCTCAGCAGACAGAGAAAGAGACTAGCTAGTGTTTCTGCTTCTGTAAGTATCTACAGGTCCCTTTAGTCAGCACCTTCACATGGTTGAAGGGGCTAGATCACAGTGTAACAGAAAGAGTTGGTTCTTCCTTGTAAATCATGAGGGAATTCCCAGTAATAATGAAAATTAGTATATGACACAAGTTCCTCATACTTTAATAAAGTTTCTGATTTGTATATTTTTAATTATGAAAAGAAAGTATTCTATACAAGCATATAATATGCTTTGATGAAATCTACCCATATTGCTTTCCCTCCAATTCGTTCTATACGACTTACTTCTTTTCCCTTCCAATTTCATTTACTCTTTTTAAAAATTAAATATCATGACACCATATATAGATAATATATTTATGATATATATTATATTAGGTTATAAATCTTTGACTGTAATACTATACAGAAGAGCCAAAGCCTAACAAAAATCCCAGTACAAGGCATGCAAATCTTTGTTTGAGTTGTTGGCTTGTCCAAGTGACTCTTAAAATACTGTAGGCAATTATTGTTGCCCTTGGTTGCCTCTCAGAGGTTGAAGGTAAGTCCCTAACACTCCTTCATATTATTATATATAATACAATATAATATATTATAATATAATAACATAAGAAGGGGGACATCCATAGGGTCCCATCCTTAGACAAAGAGCTATAGGTAAGCAATGAATGCTAAGAAAGCTTAGTGTCTGTAAGGCATAAGCCCTCTAATTGGATTATCTGACACAAAGTAATCAGTTCTGAAAAAATACACATGCAGCAACAAAAAGGACTCAGCAGGTCATATTTATATATTCATGTATATATGATATGTATTCATACATGCACACACACACATATAACCAAAGAAAAAGAGGTCATCAATGTTATAAGGAGTGAGGAAAACATGAGACGGTTAATTGCTAACACCTCACACCTCAGGAGATTTGAGCTGGATCTAACCAGAAAGCCTCAGTCCTCTGGTCTGTTTTTATCTAAAGTTATGCCTTATGATTTTACCAATAACAACTCAGGAGTCAGAGGCTGGGGTGAAAACCTTCTAGCTCAGAAAGGTTGAGGAGCAACTAGATGACCTTCCTCCTTAGCCAGCATCTCAGAAAGAGGGCTCTTTTTGCACTTTTCTAAACCAAAAGGGACCATTGAACTCTAAGATCCTTCCTTTTCCTTCCTATATGTTTCTCCATCTGTCTTTCTGACTCCTTTACTCTCCAAGGCTACTTCCTGCCAACTAGTTGCTGGCTCCACCTCTTTACTTCAGGTTTTTATTTAATTAATGCAATCTTGGGGTTCACAGTCTGATCAAATAGCACACAACCCTATGTAGCTGTGATGCCTATGAACTGCAAAAAGACTCAAATGTCAAGATATCGCTAAAGCTGCAATAGTGATATTCATATCTTGATGTCAGTCTAAACTATCTACTTGGACTTAAGGCCCACTCAGCAGCAGGGAAATCATTCTTGCTACTGGAAACCTAGCCTACTACCCAGATCTAGTGATGTCATGAAACTTAGAGGTGAACCTTCTACCACCATTTCAGTAGACCAGTATAATTCCTGATTGCATTGTAAAACATAGCTTTTACCCACAGATAAGTGTAGCTCTCATGCTTCATCAAAGTAGTGTCCCTTTGCAGCAGGAGACAATTTCAGAAAACCATAACTGGTCAGAATGCAGAGATCAAGTGATCATGTGGAAGCCAGCCATGACAGATGCATTTACAGCACAAGTCCTGAGCCTAAGGCTCAGATAACATTATGGAAGAGGGGAGTGGAAAGACTATAAGAACCAGAAGACTAGGAAGTCTGCTATGAGATTGTGTCTCCTAGAAATGATAGAGAAGCTACAGCTATGATACCTCAACAGTATGGCTGCCTAAACAGTTCCTGAACAATGAGAACACTAGTAGACATGCTAACAGAGGAAGGGGGGGAATCTCATAGGGTCCCACCCTTAGGCAAAGAGTTATAGGTAACTAATGAATGCTAAGCAAACTTAATGTTTCTCCAAAATCAGCCCTCTAATTGAGTTATCTGATGCAAAGTAATCAGCCCTGAAAAAATATATACTCAAGCAACAAAATTGGAATCAGTAGGTCATATTTACATATTCATTATATATGTGATAAGTATTTATATGCACACACACATATAGAAAAAGAAGTTACCTATTTTAGATGGAGTGGAGAGAACATGGAAGGGTTGGAAGATGAGCCCATTGGAAGGGTTGGAATGACAGTATATGAAAGTGTTGGAGGAAGGAAAGGAAGCAGGAAGTGGTGTAATATGTTATATACATTATATGTATACATACATAATGTAAAATAACATGATTCCTTGAGGCATTACAAAATATCCTTTGTATTATTTCTTCCTCCTCCCTCCTCTTCTAAATTGACCTCCCCTTTCCACAATTAAATCCCTCCTCTCTGATTTTCTCATTTTCCCAATCACCTATATTCTACTAGTCTTCTCTCTATACTACCTCTGGGTCCCTTTTTACTTTCCTGGTTTCTGTGATTACTCCAAGTTATATATTTACTTTGAGGATTTGGAGCTAGGAACCTCTGATGAGAGAGAACACATAGTGTTTGTCTTTCTGGGTTTTGCTTACCTCATCCAATATGAGAGTTTCTAGTTTTATCTATTTACCTACAAATTTCAGGATTTCATTTTCTGAACAAACAGTATTCTGTCAGGTATCAAATTCTCATTATCCATTCATCGGTTGAAAGATATTCATGTTGTTTCGATTTCCTAGCTATTGTGACTGGAGTAGCAATCAAGATGGCAGAGCAAGTATCAGTGGAGTCGGGTGTTCAGTCCTTTGGGCATATGCCAAGGAGCGGTATACAGATTTTTAGCTTTTTGGGGATTCTCCACTCTGATTTCCAGAATGGCTGAAGCAGTTTTCATTTTTACCAACAGTGAAGGTTCCGCTTTCCCCACATCCTCACTAGCACTTGTCAGTTGATTTGTGTATCATTGCCATTCTGGCTGGTCTAGGATGAAATCTCACAGTTGTTTTAATTATTATTTCCCTAATTGCCAAACGTGAGTGGGGGTAATGAAGGGCAAGGGTGGAGGGAAAGAGAGCTTAGGCAAGCGGGAGATCCCAGCTGAATGAAGAACAGAGAGGGAGAACAAGGAATAAGAGACCATGATAAATGAAGACCACATGGGAATAGGAAGAAGCAAAGTGCTAGAGAGGTTCACAGAAATCCACAAAGATAACTCCACAATAGACTACTGGCAATGGTAGAGAGAAAGCCCGAACTGACCCACTCTGGTGATAGGATGGCCAACCACCCTAATTGTCGTGCTAGAAACCCCATCCAATGACTGAGGGAACCGAATGCAGAGATCCATGGCCAGGCCCCAGGTGGAGCTCCAGGAGTCCATTTGGGGAGAAAGAGGAGGGTTTGTATGAGCAAGAATTGTTGAGACCAAGATTGGAAAAAGCACAGGGACAAATAGCCAAACGAATGGAAACACATGAACTATGAACCAATAGCTGAGGAGCCCCCAATTGGATCAGGCTCTCTGGATAAGTGAGACAGTTGATTAGCTTGATCTGTTTGGGAGGCATCCAGGCACTGGGACTGGGACCTGTCCTCAGTGCATGAGCTGGCTGTTTGGAACCTGGGGTTTATACAGGGACACTTGGCTCAGCCTAGGAAGAGGGGACTGGACCTGCCTGGACTGAATCTACCAGGTTGAACTCGATCCCCAGGGGAGTCTTTGCCCTGGAGGAGATGGGAATGGGAGGTGGGCTGGGGGGAAGGCCGGGGGTGGGGGGAGGGAGGGAGAAGAACAAGGGAATCTGTGGCTGATATGTAAAATCAAATTAAAATATAAAATTAAAACAATAAATAAATAAAATAAAAAAAGAAAACTTTTAAAAATATTTCTTAGCCATTTTTGTTTCTTCTTTTGAGAATGCTCTGTTCAGATATACCACTCATTTTTAAAATGAGATATTTGGTTTCTTGATTCTTTGCTTTTTGAATTGTTTATATGTTATGGATGTTCTGTCAGACATATTCCTGGCAAAGACTCCCTTCCATTCTGCCTGTTTTTTCTTTACTTGAGTGTTTTCTTAGCTATACAAAAAATATTTTACTTTTATGAGCTCCAACTTGTCAATTGCTGGCCTTAATTCCTCCAGCAGGGCTTATCAATCGCTGAGCACTTTGAAGGTGAAAGTGGCACTCAGTCCTCATCACAGCTTCAGAGAAATGATGACAGGAACCCTGTACTGTCCTCTTGCTCCATCACATTACACACCACTCAGTGGCAGTCTGTTCTGCATGCTGCCTGCATCTTATGCAAGGGCTCAGCAAAATTTTCTTTTGAGATTCCTGCCCATTAAAGATAAAAGATGGAGACCAAGGTAATATAAACACTGGAAAATGTTTTGCCCCTATGCAATGAAAACAGCTAACCATGATAACAACATTGTGACTTTAAAATGCGTATTTGAGAACAACCCTCAGTCATCAGCTACACTGGTCATACCCATAGCAATGTACACTGTGCTGCCTGGAGATCTGCATAGGACAGTGACATAGTGACCCATATCACACAGTGGTGGCAAGCTACAACTTACTGTGCATATGACCTGTGTGCCATACTTAACAGTGACACAGTGCCCTAGACCCCACACTGCAAAGCAAGCTACATTAGTATTGGCCCTACTTTTGGCAAAAGGCACATTTTATTGGCTCTGCTCATGTCAGCTCACTCTTTTGAAAGACTTAATAAGATAATGCTTTCAAACAAAACTCCCTACTTTTTCTACCTGTGTTGATCTTCCATCTTTGAATTTATCAAGAAGATTAAGTGATCTCATTGACTTTAGAATAGAACATTTTATTTAATGATCTTAGTCATTAGCAGGAACATACGGAGTGAACTTATCAGAGTCAGGAAACACAATGCTTCTTTCTGAATTAAAATAGGCAGAAAGGTAACTGAGTTCTGGCTGATGCACTCCAAAGCCATCTTTCCTCCAAGATTCTAAGCCAATTATGCTCTGTGAAATCTTCCAGATGCTTTTCATACTTGTGTCCTCATTAGACACACTAAACACAATCCGTTCTTGACCTGGTGTATGAGACAAGGGGCCTTCATCATTGCTTTATGATTTGTCACTTTTCACGTGGGCAAAATCTCTCCTGGATTCTCTTATGAGAAGAGGATTGAAGAAATCTGTTTTCCTTTCATATGAAAGATTAATCAAAGCTAAACCTTAGGTTTTTAACCACAGTGTGGGGATACAGTTCAAGAATAGAGTCATGGGAGAATTCTGAGTGCCTGTGAGAATACTCCAAGAAAACAAGTGTCTTGTGATCTCAGTTTCTTCAAAATACAGAATTATTCTCAGAATGTGTTTTAATATTCCTCCCAGGTGTAACAGGTATGAATGGATTTACTTCAGATTGCTCCTTGTTGCTTGCACTTGTTACTCAATTATGCCTCTATGGAAAAATGTTTTTGCTGTGTACAGCTTGTCCTTGTGATTGTGAACTTATGTGACTCATATATATTATATATTAATCTAATATATATTATAATTAACTTAATTTCACATATCAGCCACGGATTCCCCCATCCTCCCTCCTCCCACACCCCCAGCCCTCCCCCCAATCCACCCTTCATTCCCACCTCCTCCAAGGCAAGGTCTCCCTTGGGGAGTCAGCCCAGCCTGGTAGACTCAGCCGAGGCAGGTCCAGTCCCCTCCTCACTACACCAAGGCTGAGACTCTTCTTAACCCTTGGACTACAAATTGGCTAATGCTATGAATAATGTAGGCTATCACATGTGACTTTAGTCTGCCTCATTTGTAGGTTCCATTCTGCCATGTCCCACCACCTCTAGAGTAGTGTCAGCACAGAAATCACCAAATAACTGCTATGTGAAGAGAGGTCTCCTGAAACTTCTGCTGGGGTAGAGGGAGCCCAGGAACTTAACCCGTATAGGCTGTGATAGCGTCTGAAGTAGCAGTTCTGGGGAGTGGTGCTTTAACTAAGAGTTTTAAATTCTTCCAAACTACCCATTGAAAACTTGGAGAAACATTGACCACCAGCTACATCCTAGACGTCAACACCCTCTTTCATTCTTCATTTATTTCAGAAGAACCGACCACTTCCTATTTTCAGTATTAAACATAGAAATTTGTGACTCTATAGTTATAGGCAAGGATGTTTGCATTTTATGTTCTCACTTCAATTGAGTAAATGTGATTCCTGGATGCAAGAGTCACTTGGTGAGCCAGCAAGGTCTGATTTGCCAGTTTTGTCTGTATAAATAACTCACTATCAGTTGTTTCTGCCCATTCACCTTTCCATTTCTGAAAACTGTAGAGATATAAACCCAGAATCATTTATGTAAATTGACTGGAAAAAATGAAATTGTGCTTCAGCTGAGAATATGCCTTGTTGAAAGGAAAATAGAATCAGAGACAATATTTAATATTTTAAAAAAGACATTTCAGAAAACGATTGGAAGTACTAGTCATTTGTGTTCAGATAAAGTTTTGCCTGGTGTTTGAAGTTTCTGGTATATGGGGAAAACTTTAAATTATATTAACTATTTTTTTTGCCTTCTTTCTAATACATTATTTTATAGCTAGAATGCACTATTTATTCAGATGTGTGAATTGCTACAGTGTTTGATATTTTAAAATCATATCCATTTACATTTCCAGTCTTTTTATAATACATATTTCAGAAGTCTAAATATGTTTGGATGTTATGGGACCCAAAGAGCAGAAAGATGGATTTGAGTATAGACATTGAGACTACAGCTTTGGAGCATGTCATGGAAACTATGGCCAATCACAGTCAAATTACTAGATTTTCATCATTACCAAACCAGATGATCAGATGTTCTACAACGTTTGTGTCCTGTGCACTGTGCTTAACATCAAGAAAGACTAACTCATGGTGCCTAACATTAAGAATACCTCTGCATACCTCGCAGCACAGAAAGAAAATAAGAGTGAGAACGACGACCCCGTCTCCGACACACACAGGAGTGATGGTGACGAGGGTGGGGTGGAGTGCAGAGGGCAGACCCTCGTAAGTTTGAGAAGAATTCCCCAAGGTTGGCCTGGGTCATGCTTTGAAGAAAGTAAATGGGCCCTGGTATGCGCTCCAGTTTTCATTTCTGTCATTTTTTTTCCTTCCATTAATCTGTTTGAATTTAATTTGGGAAATATAGACCATTGAATATCTGCTTGTGTTTTCAAATTTAAAAAATACAAAGACCTCACAGCCAGAGTCTGTTTCTTAGTCATTCTCTTCCCTTGGTTGAAGGTCAGCGGCATCCCTGTTTCCTCCACGGTTTCTAGAGGTTGTGTAGGCACAGATGAATGCGCTGCCCTCTGCCCCCATTTTACCTGTCATGGTGTTATGCATTGCTCACTCATTGCCTTCAGTTAATGTAGCTTGAGAATAACTCCACACAGATGTAGATAACTGCTTCATTCCTTTTTAATCCAGTTACATGATAAACTATGTGGGTATATTCTAATCCAAATTATATTTAACTGCTTTTTTTCTTTTTTTTTTAAAGAAAAATTTAAATTTATTTTGCCAGGCAGTGGTGGCACACACCTTTAGTCCCAGCACTTGGGAGGCAGAGGCAGGTGGATCTTTGTGAGTTCGAGGCCTGCCTTATCTACAGAGGGAGTTCCATGACAGCCAGGGCTATTACACAGAGAAACCCTATTTCAAAAAAAATAATAATAATTTAAATTTATTTTACATACCAACCAAAGTTTTCTTTTCCCCCTCTCCTCCATTCCCTCCACCCACCTTCTTCCTACCCGCACCCCCCTCCCACGGCCCCATCCACTCCTCAGAAAGGGTAAGGCCTCCTATGGGAGTCAGCAATGCATGGCATGTCAAAAATGCATGGCATATCAAGTTGAGACAGGACTAAGCTCTTCCCTGCTCCATCAAGGCTGAGCTAAGCATCTCACCATAGGGGATAGGTTCCAAAAAGCTAGTTCATGGGCCAGGGACAGATCCTGGTCTCACTGCTAGGGGCCCCACAAACAGATCAAGCTATGCAACTATCACCCACATGCAGAGTGTCTAGGTCACATGCAGGTTCCCTAGCTGGCAGTCTAGAGTACATGAACTCCCAAGAGCTTGGGACGGCTGTCTTTGTGGATTTCCCCATCATGATCTTGACACCCATGGCTCATACAATTTTTCCTCCCTCTCTTCAGCAGGACTCCAGGAGCTAGGCCCAATGTTTGGCTGTAGATCTCTGTGTCTACTTCCATCAGTTACTGGATGAATATTCTATGATGACAATTAGGGTAGTCACCAATCTGATTACAAGAGGACAGTTCGGGCACCCTCTCCACTACTGCTGGGAGTCTCAGCTGGGGTCATCCTTGTGGATTCCTGGGATTTCCCCTGGCACCAGGTTTCTCCCTATCCCCATAAAGGCTCCCTCTTTCAAGATCTCTTTCATTGCTCTCCCTTTCAATCCCTCCCCCAACTTGACCATACTGAACCCTCATGTTCCCATCCCTCATCCCCTCCCCTCTACCCCCTCTCTCTGCCCCCAGTTTACCCAGGAGATCTCATCTATTTCCCCTTCCCAAGGTGATCCATGCATCCCTCTTAGGGTCCTCCTTGTTACCTATTTTTTTTTAAATGAACATTTACACTGTTTAAAAATCATTGATAATATTATGAATGATGATTATTACACACACACACACACACACACACACACACACACACACACACACACATTCATTCACAGGTCTGTTGTTCTTATTGCTAACCAAATACACACAAAAAGTAGTGTTACTGCTTTCAACAAACAGTCCACATTGTTGCTTTAAAGCAAATCTATATATTTAAACAAAACCTGTGCTCAAAGACCTTCCTGCAGAGGTTAGCTACATTACTCAACTTGACTTGATCACTGGGTGTCCAGATGTCTCCTCAAATGTTATTCTGGATGTACATTTGAAGGTATTTCTGAATTAAGTTAATACTCAATATGTGAAAGTAGGTTGGATAAAATGATTGCCATCATGGTCTACTCACAGAAATAGATAAAATGATGAAACAACTCAACTTTGGTTTGACTGATCAGGGTCTCAGTCTCCTGTCACTGGACTGCAACTCTTTTTCCAGCCCTCCTGTGTCTCTAGCTTGCCCATGGTAGTTCTTCATGACCATATGAACACAGTAACTGTAGTAAGTCTCTTCATTCTCTGTTTCCATCTTATACTGCTTTCTGGACACAGTTCAGGGATATATCTCAGTGTTGCCTATGAACTGCTAATCTGGAAAACGTGTAATTTCAACATATAAATTGTAGTAAGACTTGAAAACAAGGGAGAGTCTAGGCCAGTGGTTCTCAACCATTCTAATGCTGTGACTCTTTAATACAATTACTCATGTTGTGATGAACCCCAACCATAAAATTATTTTGTTGCTACTTCATAACTGTACTTTTGCTACTGTTATGAATTGTAATGTAAATATCTTATATGCAATCTTTGTGAAAGAGTTGTTTGACCCCCAAAAGGGTCATGGCCCACAGGTGAGAACCACTGGTCTAGGGCATATATTCTGAGACTACTTATGGTGCTTGCAAAACTTTTTCTTTCTTTCTGAGAGTTCCAGCAGTGCACAATAAGGAAGGGTCCCTAATTTCAACTAGAGTATATATATATATATATATATATATATATATATATATATCCTGAAGAAGTCCAAATATTTTGTACTTTAGCAAAAAGAAAGGGAATTTCAGGTGTCTATCCTTTTTTTCATTGTATATTATGCTTCCCAAAGAGGACTGTGGGAGATGGTAACTGCAGTGGAAAGGTGCTGAGTAAATTCCAGTGGGTAAATTTGACATACATAATCACAAACACAGACATTGATATCCACAGAGATAAGGAATGCTGTCCTTGATATGATGCAATGAAAGTGACAATCAACTACTGTGGCCTTCCTGTCAGAAAAATAGAATTATTTTCTAATCATGACAATAGTATGAGACAAATTCTGATGGAGGAGCATCATTCAAAGTAGCTGGCAAGTTTGACCCTCAAAACTATAAAGTCCATGATAAAATAAAAAAAATAAACAAAAAATTGCTAGGTCTAGGAAGATCCCTTGAAAGCATGACAAGAAAATGTACTACTGTATGCTGGGTAGAATCCCAAAGCAGAAAATGACATTAACTAAAATCTAGGGGAATGTGAATAAATGAACTGTAGTTGCCCTTTATGCAACCACAGCAAATCATTCAGTGTAACAAGTACACATACCAGCCCTAGATATGTGAACCAGGGATTTAAAATTCTTTGTACTACAGTCTAAACATTTAAAAATCCATCTAAAATATTTGCAATTCATATTCATAAAGATCAAAGCCCTTGGAGAAAAATCAGAAAAGGTCACAGCCAAAAAGTTTAGGGAAAAGAAATATAAATAGTTCTTTCTAAAAAAAATGTTGTTTAGTCTCACACATTAAAATCATGTTTTCGCTTTTCAAGCTAGCAGAAATAAATGTTTGATAAGTCTACTGAAGTTGTAAAAATCTATTCAAAAATTCTTAGAGTTTTTTTTCCCAAGAGATAAACCCTCTCTTGAGCATGGGCTATATTTATTGAATCTCTTTTCATTAAAAAAAATTTATGCAATATAGATGTGAGGGTTTATGACTTCTAAATCATGAAGGGCTTGATGTTTTCTTTGTAGGGGCTACACCTCTCTTAGATCACTTTCTGTGAGAAAGCCTTTTGCAGATTTCATATGATGGGAACCGAGGTCTCCGCCAACAGTCATTTTGGATGTTGATCCGGCAGCATCATTAAGCAATGTCCTCTCACATGTGTGAGGCAAAACAACTGTGGCAGGGGGACTGACTTGTGAGGGAGGAAGCAATGGAGAAGCTGACAGACATAGAGGATGGCAATGGAGTGTGAATCTAAGTTGAAGATGAGAGACACCACGGTCTGTTGTATGAAAGTAGAATCTTTCCTGAGTTTTAAAATGTTTTATAGTATAAGCTAAAGCTAGAACATACTTCAACATGGAGAGGGGACTTGGGCACACAATCCTACCCGTAGTCCTGGAGCTATTGGCAATTGCGTGCTGCTGGGAAGATAGTGTTCTCTAAGAGTGTAGTTCTTTGTGAGTCTACCGAGTCCAGTTGAAGACCACACACTCAAGAACAGTTAGGAAGCAAAAAAGCTTTGAAGGAAAATAACAAAGGAATGAGAAACAGGTTGTTTCTACAGAAATTACTTGGCCTTTGAAGTTCCCGTCAATCACTAAATGGTAGTGGGAAGAAATAAAAACATTACAGAATTAGGGGACAATGAGCTGATGATATAATCATTTGTACCTAGGCGAGGTAATTTTTATCTTGGAAATTCTTGTAGACTTGTCTTAGAAGAATACCTATATTTTATTCATGATCTTCATGGAAAAGTTGATTGATATGCACTTTGGTCCAGAAAATGAACAATTAAGGCTACAATAACTGTTGTATAAAGAATTGATATTTCTTCTCTGGATCTTAGAATATATGTTTAGAAAATAATATCAAAAGTATGCTTGATTGTTTGTTATCATATAGTATTGAAAGTTATCTTTAGAATGACAGCTAGTATTGATTTTGTAATAGAAATGAATAATTTTATTCTCAAATGACCTACAAGATGTGAGCAGGATGTCTTGTCAATCACATGCTCAATAAACCAAATAAAATGTCGTCTTAACAAGAAGCATTCAAAATTATATAAAAAGTTTTCTCGCTGATGCCCCTCTCTTTTTAATATATTAAAAAGTCAGTCATATGATTGCATGGCAAAAGCACAGAGTGTAGATTTATTTCTGATTCTTCTATTCTGTTTCATTGGTATATATACATATATCAAGTGCCATGCTGCCTGCGACACAATGGTCTGTAGTATAATTTGACGTGAGATAGTATATGACCTCAAGCAGTGTTTTTTCCGCTATGAACTACTTTGGCTGTCATATGACCAACCATTTTTAGCATAATTCTAAAAGAATCCCTTTCTACCCTAGAGATATGTGTACATTTATGTTTATAGCAGCATTATTCACAGTAACAAGGAAGTAGGACCAGCCTATCAGATGTTCATCCACACAGAAATGGACAATGGAAATGTAGTATATATACACAATGGAGTTTTATTGAGCTGTAAATAAAAAAAATTAAATTTGCAGGAAAATGGATCAATCTGAAAAGTATTGTATTTAGTGACGTATTAATAACTTGGAAGCAGAAAGACAAAATCACATGTCCTCGCTCATGCCTGAATCTTAGCTAGTAATGTTATGTATTTATATATAAGTGAAGTAGTATGGATAAGGACTATGAACCTAAAATGGAGAGTAGAAGAATAGAGAAACAGCTGTTGAGGAAAGGTGGAGCATGATTGGGCACAACTAACAGGGAAGGGGAAAAATGCTACTGGAGGTGGAGGGGTAGGGTGAGAGGTCAGAGAAATGTGGGAGGAAAGGGAGGGGCGAGAGTCAGCAAAACGAATTCTGTTTGAAATATCATAAGGAACCTAATATCGTGTGCACGTTAATTAAAAGTTCAATGTTAAATAAACCTCTCCTTTATAGGTTTATACCTACTCTATAGCAACCTAACTTCTTCAATCATTTTCCTAAGTGGAACACTAAGAAAAAAACAATTAAATGGATGGTCTAACCAAATACACAATCACAAAGTAATTTTTCTAACAGAGTGAAATGATTTCCTTTCTTTTCCTTACTGTCCTTTGTGTATCAGACCTGTCCTGTTGGAGGTGGCTTTTTCCCTGAGTATTAAACTGAAAACCCATTCATGGAGATTTTGCTAAGCTCAGATAAAGGATAGACTGGGTGAAATGCCTTCCATGATGGTGTCTGATAAGGGTTCATAGAGTCATTAACATTTATAACACACTCCTATTTTTTTTTTTTTTTTTTTTTTTGGTTTTTCGAAACAGGGTTTCTCTGTGTAGCTTTGTGCCTTTCCTGGAACTCACTTTGGAGACCAGGCTGGCCTCGAACTCACAGAGATCCGCCTGGCTCTGCCTCCCGAGTGCTGGGATTAAAGGCGTGCGCCACCACCGCCCGGCCACACTCCTACCTTACTTTTGGTTTTGACAACATGTTTCTACTTGTATGGATATTAATATTTCTCTCCTTGTGGATTTAAAACAACTATCAGGAAGTTCTCCCAAGGTTGTAAAAACTTACCTCTGTTCTCCAATTATAGGTGCTGAGTTTTAGAACAACCTGATGTTAATTTAAAAATTTTACATTATCAGCAGATTTTAAAATATTTATAATTACAGGAGGCATAGATAGATGCTAAAGAGATTTTTTATTTTATTTTATTTTTTTTTGTTTTTTTGTTTTTCAAGACAGAGTTTCTCTGTGTAGTTTTGGTGCCTGTCCTGGATCTTGCTCTGTAGACCAGGCTGGCCTTGAACTCACAGAGATCCGCCTGACTCTGCCTCCTGAGTACTGGGATCAAAGGCATGTGCCAACACCGCCCAGTAAGAGAATTTTTTTTAAAGTGAGTTATCTAGGAAAAAATTCTTTCAACTGAATTTCTCAACTAAGCATAGTTAAAAATTACTTAGTTTTCTATTTTATTATTTACTTTAAGTATTTTTTAAGTGTATGAGTGTTTTATTTGTATGTATATCTGTGCACTGCATATGTGCCCGGTACTCATGAAGGCTAGAAAAGGGCAGGGGATCCTTGGAACTAGAGATACAGATGGCCATGTAGGTGCTTGGAATTGAACCCAGATCATCTATAAGAGCAGCCAGTGCACTTAACTACTGAGCCATCTCTCCAGCCTCAGATATCTATTTCAGCTGACAGAGATATATGATGCAATAACACATAAAACAAACAAAAAAGATTGATGGAATATGTAAATGAATGGAAAAAGTTGTTCATGGATAGGATGATTTTATAACTGCTATAGAAAACATTCATTTAGAAGCAAGATAATTGTGTCAATCTCGATCATATGACTCAACCATCACTTGTATATTTTTTATTCCTGTGCCATTTTCCCCCAATAGCTGTGGTGGCAACTTACAAGTAAATTTAATTATCTAACCATCTTGATTTTTGGAGATCAGTGTTAGCAGGCAATTATAGGATGAAATCATTGAATCATACTTAAAACAAGTGAATTCTAATAGTAGTAACAGCTAATGCTTACTCTGGTCCAGGCTTATTAGAAATATTATCTATGCTAATTCATTCACCATTCAGAACACCTAACTGAAAATATTACTAACTATATTTTAAAGATGAAAATATTACTGTTGACTGTAATTTTCCTGGATGTGTCTTTAGAATACTCAGCATATTGTATATATGTATATTGGCTATAGAAGGTTATCAGGAAGCAGATTGTACTAATTATAACGACTAGCTATGGAATAATGCCTTTAAGATGTCAATTATAATCCACAAGATGTGGCTACATACTTATTGAAAATCTGTTATATGAAGTCTGCCACCATGAGCAGCAGGTTAAGTATAGAATTTGCTGAAAAACTAAAAGTGGAATTTTCTGGAAAGATAGAGGTTTTAGAATGAAAAAGAAAAAAAGTAATCACGGAGTGCATAATAGTTTATTTCCATTCTTATAAACAGTGTATAGAATTCCCCATTTTTGCACATTGATGACAGCATTTCACTATTTTATTGTCTTATTTATGATAGCCATTCTAACTGGGTAAGATCACATTCTATTATAGTTTGATTTCCATTTCCTCAAAGATTAGTTATTTTATTGTAGCACCATTCATAATAGCCAAAACAAATAGCTGTCTTAAGTATCTAAAAACTGATAAATGGAGCAAAAAAATGAGACTCCTATACCATGGAATATTGTAAAAACATATTGAACTTCTGTCATTTTTGGCCATATTTAAAAAGAAACCTGGAGATTTTATACTAAAAGAAATAAATAGAGACAGAAAGATAAATACTGTATGATGTCATGTAATCTGAACAAGTTGACCTCATAGAACCAAAAATAAAAATAGTGACCAGAGGCTGAAACGAGTCTGGGGAGACTATCAGAAGAAATTAGTCAATGAATGCAAAGATATCAGTCAGAAAGAATGAATAACTCCTCTGTACTTTTCCACAGAAGCATGGCAATGATTGACAAACTGGTACCTCATATTTAAATTTATCCAGAACAGAAGTTTTTATATGTGAACTCATCAATGCTTGTGAGGTTGTGGATGTGTATGGAAATATCACTGTACCTTATCTCCATGTGAGATTATTGTGACTCTTGGTTTTTTTTCATTATTATTAAGAGATTTTCTATTCATTTTACATATCAACCACGGATTCCCCTGTCCTCCCTCCTCCCACCCCCAGCCTTCCCCTATAACCCATCCACCATTCCCACCTCCTCCAAGGCAAGGTCTCCCCTGGGGAGTCAACAGAGCCTGATACATTCAGTTGAGGCAGATCCAAGCCCCTCCTCCCTGCACCAAGGCTAAGCAAAGTGTCTCAGCCTAGGCACTAGGTTCCAAAAAGCCAGCTCATGCACTAAGGACAGGTCCTGGTCTCACTGCCTGGGGGCCCCCTAAACAGTTCAAGCTAAACAACTCTCTCACTTATCCAGAGGGCCTAGTCCAGTACCATGGAGGCTCCTCAGCTATTGGTTCACAGTTCATGTGTTTCCACTAGTTTGGCTAGTTGTCTCTGTACTTTTTCCAATCATAGTCTCGATATCTCTTACTCATATAATCTTTCCTCTCTCTCGTCAATGAGATGGTTCTCATTAAATGTTAGGCTCACAACCAAAAATATAAGAGATTATTGTGTGTACATTAAAAACAAAACAAAGCAAAGCAGAACAGAACTAAAAAAATAAAATAGCTTGTTTTCATAGAGACACTATTCCAGAGGGGGTGTTGTGCTTGCAGTATATTGATACTACCCATATACTCACAGAAGAATGTGCAAGGGGGGATGATGCCTCTGAAGTCATGGCCAGTGCATAATAGAGCAAAGACTTCCACTTCAACTTCCTGACTGGGTCAAACTCATAAAGGTGTCAGTAAATAATTATGCACTGACAAGGAAGGCCCAGCATAGAACTTCCCTGTGCTGTGGTCTTCCATGCAACTGTCCTCTCTATGCACCAATGTAGGATGGAATCTGGGGCTTAATGTCTCAAAGTGACCCTTGTATGTTCTCTGCATGTGAAGCTGGGTTCTTCAGCTAGATCAAGGGTTACCTTGAAACAACTATTTCTGGCTGTGGTGTGTGTGTGTGTGTGTGTGTGTGTGTGTGTGTGTGTGTGTGTGTGT